>JANHFL010000213.1:195323-219769 GCA_032468155.1 Oxyrhabdium leporinum
TGCATAGTCATAAGGGGGGGGGGGGCTACACACTGATTTTATTTGTGCAATGTTACTTAAGAAGTTTTAAGTAGAAAACATGCCTTTAAGACCTTGAATGGAGGAATTGCATGAGTCTGAAATTCTCACACAACTGACAACGTTTGAATACCAGTGCGTCTCCTTTCACGTATCTGGAATTGGCAATGCATAATTCTTCCCTTTCCGTGCTATTAATCAGCACCAGTTAAGACTGGTTCATACCTTTTTCCATTTTCTGCATAAAGGATGAATGCACAGAGTGAGTTATGCCCTTCTTGTTTCAATGCTGGATTACTGTAACATGCTTACTTAGGGCTGTTTTCTTGAAAAGCAGCCAGAATCTGCAGTCAGTGCAGAATAAAACTATCCTGCTTTAGGATGAGAGCAGTTTCAGTTCTGCCAATTAAATTCTATAGTCCAGCATTTAGCGACATTTTTTTCTATGCTTTCACAGCAGTTTGGACAAAACAACAACAACAACAATGACTAATCCTGAGAAGAAAGTAGAGAAAAGTATCTGTGGAGATCATTGTGACCAACAGCTAAACTATGGAGATGGACATGGGGAAGATCTCTGGGACACATTTGAGCTTCTGGAAATTGATGGGAATGATGAAAGATCCAGTGAGCAGGTTACAGGAAATGAGAATTGGTGTTCGGTATGTAAAGTGGCCTTCAGCCATTCATGTCAAAAGCAAATTGGGGCTTTTGATGTGGTTTCATGTTGTGAATCGCAGTGTTTCACAGGGATCATATTTTACATGTTATGTAACAATGGCTTTGTTTAAAGGCATACTTGTAGATATGCAAGGTAGGTACTGTACTTACATGTTGTGAATGAATACTTTTTTTATCCCTACCTTCCCAGTTTCTAGGCAAAGGTTTCATTTACTTCCCTTTTCCTTTAACTTACATATTTGAAATAGCTCATTATTGCTCTTTAGCTAAAAGATATCAATACAATACGAAGAGAATGGGAAATTACCATAATACATTACAATGACCGTTTAAGCAATGCAAAGCACATTCAAACAAGAATTAAAACAGATTTGCTCTCAAATGTCTGGGCCAATGGAAAAATTTTAAGCTGGTGCCGAAAAGTTGTCATGTTGACATCAGCTGAGCCTTTCTCTGTACCAGTGGCCTAAAGATCCTTTAATAATAATAACTGGAGGACCACTTGAACACCATCAGCATTGACAAAATCACCGTAGGTCAATTGCAAAAGGCAGCTTTATTTGGACAATTTACATCCTGCGATGATATCTTTAACGCCCTCAGGCAAGGAAGATTCAAAAGATGGATAAAAATGCAAATCTAGTCAAAACATCTGTCTGACTGTGTGACAGTCATAATAATAAACAGGTCCTTGGGAAGAGCTAAATTGATGCATAAAAATTCCAAATCCAATCTAAACATCTGGCTGATTGTCAGCCAATCATATTAATAAAAATGTTGCTACAAAAATACTTCTACAGCAGATCTTTCCTGGATTTCCACAAAGAAGATCTTTTATGCACTTAGAAAGGCAAGCAGTGTGCCAAAATGCCATTTACACATAACACATCTGCTATTGACTGAAAGCACTAAGTACTCCCATCATTTTTAGTAGCAGAAAAAGATATTAACTCTTAATTATTCTGTCACTTTTTAATAGCTATCTGGGAAAAAAATATTATGTATTCCTTTCTATCTGTGTAAAATAGCTGCAATTTGTAACAGTTTCTGTGTATAAGTAGAAAAAGAACAAGGAGAAATAGCTACTGTGTAACCTGCAATAGATATGCAAAGTTTGGGAGGTATCAACAGTGGAATATATTCACATACAAATGCATATGCACCCCCTAATATCCAGTTCTGATAAGAAAATCTTTGCAAATGGCTTCTTTTCCTCCCTTATATCTGTATGTTTATTTTTCTTTATATTAAGAGGAATGTTCTAAGGAAACAACGGCACTGGGAGAAGATAGTTTCTGCAAAGAGAGATAAAAGAAAATGTGAAAGAGAACGACGTAAAGCGAAGCATGCTGAACAAAAAGGTACAAGAAACACAGTATAATTTCTGTTGCCATCTTCTATAGAAAATAGTTTGCTCTCTGTATGAAGTTTTCAAGGAGCTTTTCTTAGGTTTTTTATGAGGAGATCCATGATGGTGGTCTGGTTTTCTGAAAGAGGTCTCTCTATTACAGTTAATATTTTGTATTGTTCACGTGGAAGGAAGTGTAGGGCATGTTGGGCAACATATTTTTGGGGAGAGATTTTGATTTTTAGGCACTGAAGTGCCTTTCAAAGAAGTTGTTGCTTAACAACAACTTTCTAACACTATTGAACAACTTTCAAAGAAGTTGTTGTTCAATAGTGAGCAACTCGATTGTTTTTTTCTTCTCTTTTCTCTGTTTCAGGCACTGTTCCTCAACTTAGTAAGCGAGATCTAAAAGCCATTGCAAAATATCGTCTTCTAGAGGCCAAGGCAACAGGGCCTCGGCTGTGTATTGATATGAGCTTGACCAGTCACATGACTAAGAAGGTAGCTTTATATTTTTTGCTCTTTTTTAAAAACATGGAATTTCATTTTCAGCACTGGTGAGTGTGCCTCTGCTCTTGAGTACTTATTTTGCAATACTTCAAAGAGGTTGCATTCAATAGTATTATTTCCTATATTGACTGAAGAATTGTACTCCATAAAAATTAGAAATGTGGATGTGAACATTGGATTTTTCCTCATGAAAACAATAGAAAACTTCCTGTACATTTAAGCCCAGATTGGAATGTAAATTGTTAGTTCTATAAGTGCAGGAAACACCACCTATGCAACTTCCATAGGGAAGGAAATGGTTGAATGAAGGATGAAGGAGTCATACTCTGAGAGATTTTATACCTTGCTTGTAGTTATGTGACTAAGTCCTTGTCATGCTGCCCTTGGAGCCTGAATCAGTGGAGGAAGATTGGAGCAGAGAGGGTGGCTTTGTTGACTTGGGAGGAAAATGGGGAGGAGCAGGTCCAGTCAGGCCAGGGCCTTTCAGGATTGGGACAGCTTGTAGGAAGAGAGGAAGTGGGGCAGGATGAGCAAGGATACACCCCAATCCTTGAGCACAGAGAGTGGAGAAAAGGCGGGAATAGCGCAGACTGACCCAACTACTCAGGAGGAGAGTGTCCCGCCCCTCTTCGCAAGGCACACCTGGGGACTGAGCTTTAAGGAGACATTGTGGGGAGGGGCATTTGTTGGGAACAAATGCTGAATTCCTGGAGTGTTGAGTGCTGATGTTTGAACTTTCCTGGATTCTTTGCATTCTTTCTGGATTTCTTGCTTTGCAGTCATGGTGCTCACAGCGTTGGGCTGGACTATTTGCAGCCAGAGGCTGCTTGAGGGGTGTGTGTGTGTGTGATCACTGGACTTGCCAGAAACATGGGAGCGTTTGGGGATATAAAGGGGCGGTTTGAACTGCCAGCTGCCTATGTTATCTCTGTGCCATGCCCCGGGTCATCATAGTCCTTGAATTGAGGAAACATTGAGATTGGCAGGATATTAAGCATATTTTCTAAGATTTACGTCTTGGAATAGGTATACTGTAAGTGGAATGGAGAGGACTTTAGGCCACTGAAAGGCAGTAGATGGCAGGAGTGCTCTTTATTAAATTTAATGAGGACGATGTTGCAAGATCAAAATGTGTGTTACAATCACGTATGGCAGAGCATGAGATCCAGTGTTTTGAGATGCTCATAAGCAGGGAGGCGTTGGTTGGTTCCTTTGAGTTAGTTTTGATTCTTGGTGACTGCTTTGACAAGTGTCTGCAGTTTTCTTGGCAAGGTTTCAGAAATGCTTTGTCCTTGCCTGCTTCTTAGAGCTAAGAGAAAGTGACTGGCTCAAGATTACACAGCTGGTTTTGTGCCCAAGGTGGGACTAGAATTTACAGTCTCCTGGTTTGTAGCTGTAGCTTAAACAGTACCTCAGATTGGCTCTCCAAACAGCTATTGCTCAGGAGGAAATTTAGAGCAGTTGCATCAGCCTGAAATAAAATGCAAAATTCTTGGATTCATATGCTTTGTGAAGTCCCTCCGTAGCTCTTGTTTGACCTCAAGTTATTAAATATGTTAATATAAATTTGTATATGCAAACTTAAAAAAGATGTAAATGTGATGAGCTACATTTCCAAATTCTCGCGTAGAATTTGATATTTTATGGAGAACTCTGTTTGGCAGAGAATTACTGTACCTTATTAGAAAGAAGTGTATAGTCCTGCTGTTAAATAATGGGTTCCAGGCATATGTTCCCAGTATAAACATATAGAGCAAAAAAACCCAAACCCACTGAGGCTTTTTCCTCTTCTTCAAAGGAAATAAGTCGGCTTGCTGCACAGATTAGGCGGCTTTATGGGTCTAACAAGAAAGCTCAGAAGCCCTTTTGGCTCCACCTCACAGGAGTTGTGAAAAACAGTCCTATTTATGAAGCATGCTTGAGAATGAATGATGGATTTGCCAATTATCTAGTAAGTATATCTCTCCTCTTTCCCTCTGCTTTAGCTTTCTCCAAGTGATGACACTGAAGGAAAATAGTTCTTCCTCAAATTGCTCTTATCAATAGAGGGTGAAACGCATAGAATTGGTAGCTTTGCCTTCCTTTCCCATAATATTCTGTGTATAGTTAACTTGGTACCTTCCAGAGTTGCAGTCCCAACATGACTAGGCACAGAATAGTTGCTTTTAAGAAGTCCTGTAATTTAATATCTGCAGTGATGTTGTAAAATATTATTAGGTTTAAATTGGGCTAAAATGCTGTTTTGATTCAAAATGTGTTTTTCAGTAGAATAGTAATGGATAGTCAAAGTGGCATGTTTTCCCAAAATTGCACACTCATTCCTGAACAAGTGGTCTTTCTAAAAGGATTTTTTGAAATTCCATTTATGTACATTGCATTCTTTTTCAGATGGATGTTACTGCAGAAAGTTATCTTGACCTATTTCCTTTGGACATGATTGTATATCTCACACCAGATTCTGATAATGGTATATTGCAGCTTTGGGGCTGTTTAAAATTTATTGTTCTTATTTTAAATGAGTAATAATTGGATTTGGGGTTTCTTAATGTATGTTTCAAATGAGAAACTTGTTTCCACTTATTTTCCATCTTCCTCATGAACTGTCAACTAATGCCATATATTCTAGTGTTCAGCTGGGACAAGCAGCCTTATATGTCAAACTGAGCAACAGTTACATGAACTCGGTTCTTAGTAAGAATAGCAGTAAGTAGGGTAACTATAACTCAGCCCAACCTAATCCAGGCTTGTGGTACTTGCTGATGCACTTCTCTTTCTCTAAATACTGTGACTGGGAACCAAAAATTAATCTGTCTTGATTGGAGGGATGAGGATTCGCAATTAAAGGTTTTTGCAGCACTGCTGAAATAATACAGCACTGGACTCTTACTAACACTTAAAAATTAACATTAGATAACACAAAAGGAACTATAAAATAAGATAAAAAGTACTATAAATTTAAGTATAATCTAAATCTAGGTATTCAGTCGGTACAGTAATGCAATAAATGAACCACATAGTTATAAATTATAATTTAAAATCTAATAGTCTAAATTGTTACTAAATTGAAATGTATTTATATACATTTCCAAAGATCAGTGGAGCAAGTATGACCATATTGCTCATATGGATCAGAAGTCAGCTGTTTGTACAGCTTCTGTGCAAAACTTTGTTATATTATTTATAGTAAGGGTTTTATATAATAGAAGGGAAATAATATAAGATTCTTCAGATTGATCTCGGGCATGTAACAATGAAGAAAAATGGAATCTTCTTGTTAATATGAATGTATGGATGGATTAGCTATAGGAACTTTTATTAACTCTCCCATATAAAAATGCGAAAGGCCAACTATTGACCTTGCTCTGAAGAAAAGCCTTTGTTGAAATGGGGAAGACGGTGAGTCAGCATAATTAGCTGATGTCCATCTAGGGTGGTTAAACTGTAATGGGATAAATTTTGAATGAGGCCGCTCTCATTCTAGTATTCACTGTCTAAGAGCCTTTATTTGATAACTCCTGGCCACGATAAATTTGAGGAAATTCGGAAATTGAGAAATGTTCTAAAAATCACTAGGATCCAAAACACCTGGAATTTATTGGCTAAAAATAATGGGATCAACCACACTGGAAAACGAATAGTAAGGCTATTTCCTCATCTGGCCAGCTTTTAGCCTTAAAATTGCATTGAATACACATTTTAGAGCTTGACGCACTGCTGTAATAGACTTAGTTTGTACTATTTCCTTGAAAATCAGCCTATAATTTGGGTAAGGATGTAATGGAGATCCATAAGCAACTGAACCAAGCATTGGTCAGTGGATAGTTCTAGAGCTGTAAAAAATAGAAGAACTGAAGAATCTCTTTGAGGCTACAAGAATACAGATTTGATACCTGCATTCCATGATCCTGAGTCTTGAAGGACTACACCTGGATATTTAAAACTCCTCACTTGCTACTGTCTGTTACCCAGTGAAACTTTCTGAATGTTTTAGGAAAGATCATTTTAGATAGTTTTTGACTTAAAACATAATTGAGCCTAGAATTAAGGTTATATGTCATGATGGTCATTAAATGAACACTGTGGTGGTTAAATAAACTCATTATAACCAATTTTTTGCAGGACACCGGAAATAAACACTAGTTTCCAGCAAAAAATGTTGTAAGTTGCAATCACGTGACCATGGGACATTGCAAATGTTGCCAGTTGCTAAGTGCCCAAAATTTGATCATATGATCCGGGGTGGGGTGGGGTAGGAGGCTGTAAAAACCAGGTTGTAAGTAACTCTATGGAGGTCCATTGTAATTGCTAACAGTCACTAAACAACCAGTTTTAGGTCGAGAACTTGCCTGTACTTTAGTCTTCTGGAAATATATTCCAAAGTGATTTTCCTTGCAGTAATGCACAAAAATATTAACTGAGCATCTGAGGCTAGTTGAAACTCTTGAAATGATCATCTGCATAAAAAAAAAGAGTGGGGAATACATGTTGGTTACTCTAGAGGGCTGAAAATTTGGATCTGAAAATTTCTTTGCCTATAAATTCATGTATAAGTTGAACAAGGAAGGAGTTAAGTTAGTAGACCTTGTGAGTAACATCAAGTTCCTAATTCGCATGCAAGCATAAGCGACCTCCTCTCATGAGCGAAGCTCCATTCGCTCGAGTTTAGGGCGTGCATACCTGCCTCTCCCACCAATGGAGCTGTGCGTGCCTGCATGTGCCTGTCACTCACATTCCTTCTCCCGCCACGCTGCCAAGGTGGAAAGGTTGGGCACCGCTGTTTTGGTGTTATTTTTCAAAAAGATCATAAAATAATATAGACCAGCATGGAATATATAGTAACCTTTAGAGCAAAAATAGAGCTAATTACTACCAACAATTAGAAGGCTATATCTCAAAATAGAAAAATCTATAATAAGCAGATGATAGTTTAATTTGATGCACTTTAAGCCAGAAATACTCTTACTGGAGATATGAGAAAATGATAGTGTAAATGGTATCTATAAATAACATTGTTCCCTTCACTTCCAGTACTCAAGTACCAGCACTTAATATTTTATTTAGCCAAAATAACATCAGCTAAACGCAAGCTTGCTGAGAGCACCAGCAAGCTCTGAAAAACAGCAATATTTGCAGACAGATAAAACATAATTAAGAATATTTTTTTAAATGAGGAAGGAGAATTCTTCAAAAGAGTTCAGTGAGTAAGCTTATTGGAGCTGGGAAGGAGAAAAAAACCCTCCACAAAGCAGGCGAGAAATTTAGGTCAGATAGAAACCATAATTATTAGTTATTCTGTATTATATATATGTGTAGATTTTGCTAGGCAGAATTTTAATACATTTGAGCACACCTAGACATTTTGTTTTGAACCAAGGCAGTGACTAACACTTTTAGCAGCAGTTCGATTTCAGTCTTTCTGATTTTAGTAATTTTTTGAAAACTGCTACACAATTCAGAGAATTAAGGTAGAATAACATATTATTCAATGATCCTATTTTTACTGCAAGCTTATCTGGCTCAGAGAGAGAGTTAATGTATTGTAGCAGCGCAGAGAAGAATCAGTTACCTTCCCCTTCTCCCGTACTGACCCAACTAATTCCACCAAGTCAGTTGTATTATAGAACATCTAAATCCCATATTTTGACTGATTTTGTGTAAGTATGCAAAGAAAAGAAAATTTTACATAATGGAGAAGCCTCTCCATTACAAAATTGCCTACTAAGTTTAGCTGTACAGTATAAACATTTGGCTTGCCGGGGCTACATTGAGTGAAGAGGAATTGTCCTGGGCCTCATATAAAATATATACAATGTAGCTAATGTACAGTATATAAATCACATAATATTAAAAGGTTATAATCTTGGGATGGCTGCATGATCAGCTGTCCAAAGCCGCTTGGGCTGGTGGTTGGACATGCCTACTCTAAAACAAAGCTCCCACATTCTGATTGGATGAAAAAGGAAATGGAAAAAGGGTTAGTAGTGTTATGATGGATCCTCCTTGGAATAGTAATGGGGCAGATGCTGTAGGAGATAACCAGACTGAGCCCAAGGGAGGGGTCAAATGCATCATCAGTCATGAGTCCGTCGTTTCATGCTCACAAGACATCTTAGGCCACCCACCTTGAATTCATTTCTATTTTTAACTCCTAATTTCCCTTGACCATTAATAGTTCAGATTCTTGTAGAGAGCTTAAGCTTACAATAAATCTTTATGCACATTTGAACTGTCTGGATCTCCTGAAATCTCTTGGTGATTGACAGATTCTTTTGCAATATATGGCATTTCTTGGAGAAAGTGGACAGAGATTCTAAATCCCCCAAACTGTGATTTTTTTTAGCTAATTAGTAGGACTGTGTTGCTGCCAAAGCCACCAGTGACAGAGCAATTAGTGCCTAATTGGATTAAACATGCTATGAGAAGAGATTAATGAAGTTTTCACCCAAACTCTTAACATACCACATTTTTTAAAAATATCAATCTGTATTATTCTTCTCCACTTCCTGGCATATGATTAAGAAGCTAAAAACAAAAACAAAACTTGAAACACATCACACCCAGATAGCACACACACTCCCTACAATAATCCCCTAAAATGGGGTTCACCTAGCTTCTTGGCCCAGTGTTCTGGAAGAAAGCTAAGCTTTTACTGGCCATTGGGATCCAGGCCTTCTGAACTTTGGGATAAGGAGGGGTAAATTGTTCCACAGGCAGACACAGTAACGTAAGTTAATGCTCACCATTCATAACAACAGTGTTATACCTTTACTGCCAGTTTTGATGTTCTATTTGTTTGCCTTTATTACCTGGCTCCTGCTGGAGGAGTTGTGGATAGGCAAAACACAACAAGATTATGAAGATTGTAACGAGGATGATATAATGCAATTTGTCTTTATTACTAGATGTTTATTTGTGTTCTTCTCATTTTAGTTCTTGAGGAAGTTGATCCTCAAAAAGTACATATTTTGGGAGGGCTGGTGGATGAAAGCATTCAAAAAGTAAGTATGTTGTACATATAATGATATTCTTGCAGAAATAGCTGGGTAGCATTTTAGTGGTGAACTGCAGGAACCTATCTCTTCCCAAATACAATTTTTCTGTGAACAATTAGCTAACGATTAAAATTGAGTTTCTGGGTTTGGAGGATAGGCATCCTAAGCTTTTTGAAGAATCTAATAGCCAGATGTAGTTTTTTTAAAAACTGGCATAAAGAATCATTTCCTCCCTTCCTCCTTTTAGTATATATAATTTGTTTTTGTAGAAACTCACTTTTCAAATTGCCCAGGAAAGACATCTGCAGACAGCACGATTGCCTATTCAAGAGTACATGGTAAAAAACATCAATGCAAAAAATTACCACTCAACAACCTTAGCAATCAACCAAGGTAAGTAATGCACATACATTGAAAGAATTCACTGCCATCTATTTGCAGGCATGTTATTGCCACCAGCTTTCCTATACAATGTATAGCTGGAATTAGCTGTTGCAAATTAACTCCTGATAACTTGCATGGATGGTGTTGGTTCATTTTTTTTTCAAATATCTTTCTGACAATGGTTGCACAATTGATTTGTGAACACTGGAGTTTTGGACCTCAGACAGTTCTCTACAGAATTGATCCTTACTTTTGTTTATTGTACTTTTTAGGGTACAAAATGTCATATCACATGATGAGCTGTTCAAGTAATTGCTCCTCCTTAGGTAGACATAGAGCTAACATAGTGAAGCTGTCCTATGAGATATGGGCAAATAGGCATTAAATAGTAGAGATCTGCCTTGAGCAAAGTAGGAAAGCCTTGAATGTAAAGAGTCATGCTGTATTAAAGACCATAAATCTTGCACGCTCCTTATTAACAGATTTAAATTATTGTTGGAAAATAAGAGTCTAAAAATACAGAGGATGGCTATTGTTTCTATAGAAGCTCTGTTATGCCATTGGATTGGATTCTATCCTCCTTGTAATGTTCATGACATTTTTTGTGATTATCCAATGCATTTCTTTTAGTGTTTGATGCCTTATCAACTTTCTATGATACAAAGAGTTGGGAAGAAGCACTTAAAGCTGCAGTTTCTCCTGGAAAGGGATACATCTTCAAAGACACACAATGACAAAAGGGTTCTGGATACAAATATGAGAAAACAAGATTTGATCTGCCTTTGGTAACCTACAACAGTCTCCTTTACCCAATTGCATTCCAGATATTTTGGACTACAATGATTAAAATTTCCAGTTGTAAATTATGGAGCTTTGACTCCAGCGCTACTGTATATAGACATGTGGGGAGAGTAAATGATTATTTAATTGATCTTCATTTCTGCTTACTGTACTTCTTGGGGAAAAGACTGGGTCTCTCATTGCTTGTTCTTGGTGAATCTATTAGAAGGGTTAAAATATTGTTGTTTTACATTACAATTAACTGCACTTATTACCGATATGTACTTTTTTTTTAACATGACATTTGTGCTGGTAATTTTTGCTGAAAACAACGAGTCTTTCATAATGAAATGAATGGGGACCTTTTCCTGCACTCATAGGCAAAGGAGCTGAGGTTATTATGTCAATTTATTTTTTTTTAACATAAATGCTTTATTGCTCTAATTTCAGATTAAATGTCCTCACTGCCTGTGGCCCTTGGCATGTCAGACAGTTTGGGTTGAAAGAGTGAGTGGCCCAAAGTTTCCAAGTGAACCTCCATGGCTTACCTAAAGAAGAATCAGGGTCTTCTTTGGTGTTAGTCCAGCATCTTATCAATTACACATCACTGGCTCTTTTTTAAAAAAAAATGTATCTCTGAAACATACTCCAGGTGCACGTATTTAAAACACCAGAAAGAAGAGTCCCACACAAAAGACAGATACCTATGGTACGGTTTCTTTAACCTTGATCAACATTTCCACAACTTGGCACACGCTAACATTGTAAGATAATATGTTCAGCAGATCTGTCCAGTTTGACCTACAGCATTCTCTCTGAGCTATTCTTAAGTAGCATTTATCCACAGCAGTTAACATTGAAAAGACCTTCAGAAAAGATTGATCTCCTGTCTTCTTCACTTAAGGGGGAAGGGGGGGGGGGAGGAAAGTAAAATTAGATGTGAATTAACATGCTATCTATGACTTTTATGAGAAATGACTTATTCCCTTGACTTCATTCAAGCTTTGAGTATTAATATCCATTCACCAAAAACCAAACAATTCTCAGTTTTCCTTCAAGCCATTCTTTTACACATCCCCTGCTTTTATTAGAATCTCCCAGGGTTATACATTTATCAGGCCAAGTCAGAAGGTCACAAAAATATGCAAGTTTTCAAAATAGCTAATTCTCTTTATAATGAATTTAACAATAGTTGTACTGTTAGTGCAAAGAAAGGAGAAGCAGGAAAGACAGCTTAGCAAATCCATCTCATGTGCAGGATGAAGCTTTGAACTGCTGTACAAGGCAGAAAAGGGAAGCGGTGAGGGCTGTATATTGACACACACATAGTTTTAAGCTTAGGCTAGAGTAATCCTTCTCATGAGTTTGCCTACATGCCTCCAAAAACTGTTGATAGCTACATAAAACATCCCTCAGATTGGTTTTAAGGTCTATGTGCCCGCTACTGCAAAAGCCACAGTCTGTGAACTGTAGGCATACTTCCGTCAACTGGAGAAGGTTCTGGAAGGTCTTTTGAACTATCATTGGTGTCTCTGAAGAAGGCCCTTGTGCTTTGATAATCTTCTGACAATTAGCTAACAATCTCTGTGATTCAACATACAAGGCATTCTTGTTTTCTGAAAAAAGGGCAGCGCATTGATCCTCTGGATGTTTCCTTTGGTTTCCTGAAGACCGCCTTAAAATTTCCTTTAGCTCTACTATATCCCCTAACAAATGGCAGAAGTCAAATGGCGAGACAGACCACTTTTCTTTCATATAGCTCAGTTCTTTGGTAGGCAATTCTGGGAGGTATCTGCGATTCTGAGAATCTCTGGGGGTCCCGTTCAGATAAGTATGTTCTTGGAAGTGCCTGGTGGGATTAAAATCTGAAGGCAGTGGATTTCTTGTTGAAGGTGGAGTTGTTAAGGGCCCTTCAGAAATGCTACTTGCGAAGGGTTTGGTGCTGTCTAATTCTGCTTCATTTTCTACCCCATGGAAACAGCTTGAATAAGACAACTGGCAGCTGCATCTCTCCAGTTTATGTTTGGGTGTAAATGTTTCCTCAGAATTCACTAAACCTGGTGGACCTGTGTCATTGAATGCCACTGTACCTCCAGTTGCATTGTCAGAAGACAGAAAGGATAAATCTGAAGTACAGTTTTTCTCATTGGGTCTGGTAGCCTTAGGCAAAATGTCAAATGAAGGGTAACCCTGTCCAGCTGAATTATCACTTTTGCTCTGTTCTATATTCTCTGAGGAAGCCGTTAGTGAACTGGATCTCTTGTTTTTATAATTTGTAATGAGAGCATTTCCTGTGAGGTTTTTTCCCTCTGTTTTAAAGTCACCAGCAATGCGCGTAGATTGGCACAGATTATGAGACATACTCATGGCTGATAAGTGGGCTGGGACTTGATTTATAACACCATCTTTTAAAGATAAATTATGAATGCCCAGGCCATTTTGGCTAGTAATTCCTTGGCACTCATGATCTACTTGCTGACAGATTTCTGCATTTTCTGCTGCTGAACTGAAATTTGGCCAGCAAATTTGGCCTGATGTATCACTGCAGTTGAAAAATGGTTCAGTTACATTTGAAATCCCCAGATGTTTTTCATCTCCCGTTTTCTGCGTAGCACCCTTATTTGACAATTGGCTGACACCTTCTTCAAGCTTTAAGTCTCCAAGGGCTGGGCTGGATTCACACAAGATGGAGTTACTTTTGACTCTCTTGCAGGGATCTAACATGACATGTTCCTGTTTCTCAGCTTTCTCTGCAGGGTAAGAATTCAGGTTCAAAACTGGGGCGAAAGATGAAGGTTTGTCTTGGATGCTGTTCTGAGACCCTGAAGGTTTGGTAGTAGTGTGTATTATTTCCTCAATCAATACATAACTGACTCCTGTTGGAGGCGTAGTTTTGATCGTACTCGTTTTTTTGTCAAGTGCTTGCTTTACAGAACACTCTGCTTTTACTTCACAATGTCCCTGAACCCGTCTAGCTATTTCTGTAAGCTTTTCCGTTTTTTCTTCCCAAGTGGGGTCAACACCTTCCGGATGAAAATTAATTTCTGGTGTACTTAAATGGTGACTCTGTTGGGGGGGCACATAAAAAGAATTTGAAGAGCAATCGCTTGTGTCTAAACTTCCTCCACTTGCCTGAGCAGAGGCCAGGCACAAGACTGAATTGGTTACTGATGAATTCTGCCCCATTTCTGGTGAATCAGACGCAGTGGTTGAATTTTGGACCACTCGGGTTTTCTGTGTGGTTTCAAAAAGATTGGGAATTTGCTGGGGTTCCTTCAATAAAGTTTCACCTGTGGGGTCTGAAGCTCCTGAAATGGTAGCATCTTTACTGCAACCAACATTGGTTTCCAGGGCATGGGGTGAAGCTTTGGGGAAACTAACTTGGGAAGTAAAGTTTGTCTCGAGGAAAGACCTTCTTTTCCTCAAATTATTGGCACACGTTGGGTCTTTTTCTGGCCTGGATTTCATCCTTCTGCTATGCCTTGAGAGGATGTTTTCATCCAAACTGCCACAAGATGGCAACTCTGGGGAACGATGTAGGGGTAGAATTTCAGAACCTAAAAAATAAAGAAGAGGCCATCAATATGGAGAATTACTTTTTTGTCCTATTTCAAAAGTCGTTTGTGAAAAGATTTATGTTACTGCTGATATGTGTGAGTTGTCTAAAGTTCAATTCCTTTCTTTCTACAAGCTAATAAAGAAACTAGGGAAATGTCAGGCGTTATCTAATGTCCTACCTCTCTCACCTTGTCATTGAAAAGTAATCTATTGTAACCAGCTCAACAGAGTTGGAGACATACTTATCCATCATCCTCTTCCATCCATTTTTGTATCTTTTTATGGCAGAAAGGGATGAAAAGTTGAAAGAGACTAGAGAAATCCTGCTATCATAGGGTAGTAGTTAGTAGTAGTAGTAAATTTCTAGGGTTGGTTTTTTTTTTTACTATATCAAAACGTTCTCACACAATCATTCCACCACTTATAGTTGCATGAACAAAAACAGCAAGTACCGTGACAATTTATTTCCGTATATTGGTTCTTTTAGCAACTAAAAGAAAAAGAAAACATCAGAGGAAATGTAATAATATGAAACACTGAACTGGAATTTTCTTTGCAATAAGTTTTGTGGAATAGCCATTAACTCTCAGCCCTAATTAGGCACCCATGCCTAAATGGAAACAAAATACTGGGCAGATATAAGGAATAATATTTTGAATATGAAAGGAAAAGCTAATAACTGGCTAGATTTCAGTAAGCAACTCAATCAGCTTTAATTATTCTAAGGGCCTCACATTGATACTATAGCACTGCGAGACACCACGAGTAACCGTGTGAAATATGGAAGAGGATTGCCAAGATAGCAGTCAAAATAACAGCCCTATTTAAAAGACCTTGGGAGGTTCATACCACAAAGGAGATACTCAAGGGATTATCTTTTAACTCACCTGCTTGTGGCTCTTTGGGGGTCATCCTTTCGGTTCCATCACAGATGTTATCATCTGAATTAGTCTTTTCAAAGCCAGGGGGAGATCTCAAGACAAAAACAGGAGCCTGGCTCTTGCTGATTTTCTCATGGTCTTCCGGCTCCTGCAAAGAGCAGCTTTCAGGGCTGTCACTCTGGGTATTCTTCCCTCCACTGCTGGCTGGAGAGAGATTGGCACAGAGGCTGTAGTACTCCATGATGTTGCTTTTGGCCAGCTTGGACTCTAGAATACTCACACCGTTTTCTCTTCTGGATTCCTCTTCTGGCTGTGGAAGACCTGGACTGGATACCAGGGGGGGCAGGAGGAAAGAAAAAAAATATTCTTGCGATGTTCCGCTTTCCTCATCTCCATCCGCATCAAAAAGCATCTTGTCATTATTGGACAAATTTTGAAGAGCATAGTTACAAAACTGAAAAATCTCTGGCCTGCTTGCTGAGCACGCTTCTAAATCATCTTCTTCCAAGGCATCCAGAGAGTCACTTGAGCCACTGGACTTTGGCCCCCTGCTTTCTGTGTTGGCTGAATCAGAGGCTTCTGAAAGGCTATCATTTATGTTGTACCCATTGCAAAAGCTCATTTCTTTGGCTTCTGAGCTCTTCCTTTCCTGCTCCAGCTCTTGCTGCTCTCCTTCCTCCTCAATTGGGGGACTAATACTGCTGTACTTAGGTGAATGTGTGTCTGAGAAACGGTCCAAGGAGGAATCTGGCTCAGAAGATTCTTCAGAGTCACTGCAGATTCTAGATTCATATCCTGCAAACACATACAGAAAGTTTCCTTGGACTTGCACCTTCCAAGAAAACTTAGAACACAGCTGAAATAAAAGCTCTCTTAAAAGATCCTTAAGGTGACTGTAAACATGCTAAACATGAAAAAGGATTCCTCTGAATGCTGTTCTCAGCAGCAGCATTTGGATAGCCAAAGGATAACAGAGACTAATATTCAAACACATTTCAACCATAACAGGGACTGTCTAAGTGATGTTCTTGGAGGGTCTGTCTCAGTGTGTGGAGGCTGTGGTGATCTGGATGGGGGAAAGTAGGCTCAGGTTCAACTATAGGAAGCCTGATAATTTTGATTGCATGCAAAATTATGAGGACTGTGCCTTGAATGGTAACTCTGGTGTTGGTTCATGCACCTGAAATTAGATGAATTCACATTCAAGTCTAACAAACATCTCCCGCATCCTTTCAGTGTATCTCAATGACCATTTCAAATGGGGTTTCTAAGAATCCTTTTGCTTTAGGCCATACACATGAAGGGGGCAATAAAGCTGTATAGAGAAGAACAAATAACAGACTGAGACATCAGAGTGCTAAATATACGCATGTATTTCTAGCAACAGGTGCGCTATTGAGTTTGGAACATTCCTCTCACTCCTTTACTTATTTAAGGAAACTTGCTTTTTACCTTCCTCAGCAGAGATTCGGTGCATTTGAGGTTTCCTCTCCTCCCAGATGAATATGGAGCTGCTTGAATCTACAAACATTCTGTAGTAACCACTGATGAGACAAGCCAGATCTTTGGCACTGTGGGACTCCAGCAGCACAGTGAGCACCTTGTATAGAAGAAGGGAAACATAACGAGCCGAAATATTCCTGACAGGGTAATGCATCAAAATTTTATATGGAATATATTTACCTTTATATCTTGGAGGTAGATCTTCACCATGCTTACTTTGTCCGATTCTTTAGCGAGCTCCAGTCTGCTTATGTTAGCAAATTCTGCCAGCAAGGTTACGATGTTGAGTTTGCTATTAACCACTTGACTGATTCCATATTTGGCTCCCACCAGCAAGGCGATGCATGTCTCTCTGTCCTGTAGCTTCATGGGGGGAAAGCAGTTTATGAACAAGCTTAGAAAGGAACAAGCTCATGCCTGTGTATTCAATGGCTACAATATCTATACAGTATAATTTGGACATGCAAAGAAACCCACGCAGATGAAATAATACAATTTGAACTTTCACAACATTATTTTTAAATACATGCTAGTCTCAAGTAAACATTTCTGATCAGTTCAGAAGAGTTTTTGTAATAGTATTCTGTATTAGCTAACAGTTAACCTTTTCTCATTCTTCCTTTGGTTGAGAAGAAACAATAGACACCTAGCAAAGAATTGGATCCTATAGAGAAATCTCTCTCTCTCTCAAATAGTGGCTTACATTTGTGCTGTCTAAACAATGGTTTAGAAATGTTTAGGATGTATGAAATTAATTGTCATTAATTCAGAAATCTGAGGTTAAACAAATAACAGCTTATGCTTTATGAATGCAGCCAAAAGTTTACAAAAGCATTACAAAAACCTAAATGGGAATTGAACAGCTCACTTTAAGATAATTCAATGTTTTATGAAACTTACTGGCCATCATTTATGCTGTACTGTAGAGAGGAAAGCAGGAAATTACTCAGTTAGTTCATTTATTAACTCCAGCACTGGATGATAGCAGCAAGTCTGTTTTTTCTACATTACTGATCAATTCAGGAAATTACTATTTCCACATAATTGCTTCTGACTGAACATTTTTGGATTATCATAGCTCATCTTAACAGACGTGATCAAGCTGTGGGCCCCTCACAATTTATTCCATCTGAGAAATGCTCACAGCTTTTAAAAGGTGACTGGCCAACTAGTTAATTGGCAGGAGAGTGTTAAGGCTGCTCCTGGGAACAAATGGGTGGAAGAGAACAGTGGCTTCATCTCAAGGTCTCAGATGGTAGGCCTTCCTGGACTGATCTTATGTGTTACCTATACACAGACACACTAATGGGGTAAAGAATTGAATTCAGAGACTCAAAATATAGACACTCAACCTTTCAAACATCCAGCAGCCTATTTGTCATCTGACTTTATATGTAGCATTAGGCCTCTTTCTCAATGGTGATGAAGAAATGGTTATGATGGATCTATTTATTTCCTTGTCAAGCAAAACAGAAAGTCATGCGCAGACCTCAGGAAAAACAGGTTACTGGTTATTTCAAGGTGAGAATCAGAAAAGATTCTTTCTTAAGAAGACATTTCTAATACCGATATTGAATTTCAGAACTCTTAAAATAACTGGGCCTTGTGTACACAAAGGGCATCTTTGTGCATTTTTTATTGCTACACACTAAACATTAACAGCAAAAAGTGTTTCTGAAACTTGCTGCAGCCATGGACAATTGTTTCACCTTGGACCAAGGCTAAACAAAGTTTGCTCTGTCCCCACCTCTCTGTACATCTATAGGACCACTTAGTCCCACAACTAACTACTATCCAATAATATAGAACTAACAGCATTCATTTTTTATTGATATAAAATCTGAGATATCTACATGGATACTATTTTATTTTCATCTTGTCTTTCCTCCATGAATTCAAAATGGCCCTCCCCTCCTACTGTAAACTCACCAGATCTCTATAAGTCAGGAAAGTAAGAGGGATACCTCAAAGTAATAGCTGAACAGTAGCATTACTAAGAGTGACAGCTCCCCGCTCTTGCTTCAATTCATTAATTACTATGCCATCCTTTGTTTCAGAAAAGTGCCACTCCTTCTTTCTTTCTATAATGGTATCTATACACCACATAGGAAGCAGGGAACTTCTTCTGGTGCGAGCAGTGATAGATGACTTAACATTGCCACACCCTAGGTTGTGTCATTGCATCAGTATTGCAGTCTGTGATGTATGCATGTGTCCTGGCATTTGATCACTGAATTCTATTTTGGCTCATATGGCAAGCAGTTCAATTCTAATCAATAAACACCAAATAACTGCCTTGTTTAATCTGTAAGGGGTGCAAATGATGACAAGGTGTCTTAAAAGTCATTTTAAGACAGAGACCTAGCTACTTCAAATAAAAGATTCAAACTGTTTCCTGGCATCATGACATTCCCAATGACCTTGAGAGAACCCCCAAAATCGCAGAGACGATTTAGCTTTCATGCTGCAACATGAAGAGTTGAATGCAGTGGTGAAAAGGCCGAGACATTCACTAAAAATACAATTTTGCTGTAAAAAAAGAAATCTTAATTGTTGGGTCCTTGATATTTTTTGAGCTTGGCTGTTTTCTTGCAGACATTTCATTACCAGGCTAGATAACACCATCAGTGGAAAGGAGAACATGGTTAGCTGCTGTTTATATATGTATATTAAGCACCTTGCCTTGACAATCTTTGTGTGGGTGTGGCTTTTTGATGGTTCCTTGATTAAGGTGTTATTTGTTCCCTGAATGTTTATCTGGTCCTGTTTTTTGCCTATCTGGGTGTTGGCTGCTGGGAACAGGATGTGTTCTAGGCTCCCTGTTTCCTTTCTAAGCTTTTAATTATGTCTTTTGAATAGTATATGAATAGAATTTCTGTGTCAACTGATGACTGATATGTGTGAATGCCACATTCCAGGAATTCCCTAATATTCTAAAATGTTAACAGAGTCTTAGTATAAGCTATGGGCAAGTCTGTCTACATGTTACAAGATTAAGGCACTGTTCATGTTTTCTTTCTGCCATTTGATGTTTGTGGTGCAGTCTGCCATCTGTATGGCCTACATAGTGGCTGTAACAATCCTTACATTGAATGGTATACGTGATTGTGCTGGCGGCAGGAAAGTGTGAGGTAAAGAAGAGATTGCCTACAGAAATTGTTTTTTTCCCCAACCCCCCTCCTGCATTGCAGAATGGAGAAATTGAAAAGGAAGAAATTTCAAGACAGTACTATAAGTTATTTGAATAGTATGCCTGTGGCTTCCTGGCCTAGACTTCCAGTGTGATTACATTACTTTCAATATGTAGAAGATCAGACAGTTTATTCTCTTGCGATCCCTTCCTCTCCAATATCTCTCCTTATGGGAAAAGGGGGAAGGATCAGGCAAAAGAGCGATTACCAATGAAAATCACTTGCTTTTTCCCCCTTCCATTTGCTCCCCTGCAGAGGAAGAATATTGGAGAGGAAGGGATTTCAAGAGAGTAAGTTGTGTACGTAGTGTGCCCATGGCATTCACATTGCTTTTGATGTGTGCAAGACATTAGCAGGTACTCCAGTAATACAACGGGTGGGGAGTAGTTGGAAGGCAATCAAAAACCAAAAGTGTGAAATTGATTAAACTTGTCAGTTTTAAGCTGGAAAACATGGTTGCAGTCATGTTATTTCCCACTGAGCAACTGCTTTGCTTAGCAGCGAAGTTGCCGGTCCCAAGTAGGACTACCTGTATTTACAAGAAAACAGCCAATATCAGAGAGCACCAAGAATCCAACTACTTATAGCCCTGAACTACATATTTTCTTTTCTATTAGACATCATAGATTTACCATGAGCGTGACATTAAAGACTTTCCCTCCATAGAGTTTCAGGTCTCCAAGAATCTGCAGGTAACACAATCGCACTTGGGCTGCCGAAAGGAGGTGCTGCAATTGTTGAAAAGCAAAGTTAACACAACCAGATATTCATAATTGGTAGGCCCATAGCTTCTTATACTTTATTACTCTCATACAATAAAATTAGGGGTCAATAATAATATGGCAAGCTACTACTACCATGACCACCTTGGGACAATAGTGAGGCAAATGTTCCAATTGTCCACCAGTATTATAGGGCATCTCTAAATCAGAATTATAGGCTGTTCTTGTTTACTGACTGCCTCATTTAGCAACCATTCACAGTTTTATCAGTGATGAAAAAGTAACTTTATGATCAATCTTCATATTTATGATCTTCACAGGTCATAAAGAAAACAAAAGCTGAAGTAAGATCATAAGCTGTAGTTTCACCAAGGGATTGCTTTATTTAGTGACCAAATTGCTGGTTCCAAATTGTATTCACTAAATGAGGACTATCTGTAGTCTTGGGAACAGTCAGTATTTCTGAAGGTATCACAATATTCAGTAATACAGTAATAATAGTAATATTCAGCACAGAAATATTGTGTTTCCTTTTAACTAATAATGTTATCCCAAGCATTGAACAATACAGTAAAATATGAGATTAGTTGATTCCCAATAAATACAAAACCATATTCAAACCACAAATATAGGCAATTATTAACTATCTTTATCGGTATTGCCTTACTTTTTTTTACCGACAGCATATGCACTTCCTAAAATTCCCCATGGATCCATCATTGTGCTCTTGGAACGTAAGTGTTATTATCTCATTAATTTTTCTAATGAAGATCAGAGAGATCAAATCACCTTTTTTAGTCAATGACCAGACCATCTGTGTTTATGCACACAGCCACACAGCCTCCCTTTTTATACTTTACTGGCCAGTAATATTTTCTAGTCTCTACCAGTGCCAACATCTGAAGCATCTTCTAGCCCATCATCTTGTAGCCCACCATTATTATTATAGAAATACATTCTCTATTCTTCCTTATTCTTTCCAACTTTAAAGATAAAGGTTTCCCCAGTTTTGTTCGACTTTAGGGGGTGGTGTTCATCTCCATTTCTTAGCCGAGGGAACCAGTGTTGCCTGAAGACACCTCCACGATCAGGTGGCCAGCATGACTATCTGCTGAGGCACATGGAATGCTATTACCTTCCCACTGAAGTGGTACTATTTATGTTTCACATTTGCATACTTTCGAACTGCTAGAAGGGCAGGAGCTGGGGCAAGGATTGGTGCTCACCCCGTGACACGGTGTTTGGGTCTCAAACCCAGGCTGTTAGAGCTTTCCACAATGTCTTTAACCACTGAGCCATTGTGCCCCCTTGGTTTCCAACAGTATATTCTGGTATTTGGGAAAGGAAAAATTAGGTTCTATACAAGTAAATACAGGAATAAAAAGGATCTAACAAGGAAGACGATGGCAGAGTCAAGGTCCATTAGAAGGTGACCTTCCCAGATATCTTACAGCCACTTTACCTTTTGCCTTGGGTCCAGCAAAAGATGATTCCTCTTCATGTGGAAACTAATAGCTTTTTTGATGTCTTTGCCTCTCATGTTTCGGAGTAGAGTTGGAGAAATAAAATTCTCTATTCCCCAATCCTTCCTGCAGCATAAGGAAAAAAACAACAACCCTACCCTGAAATGATTATCTGGCAGAGCTTGCAGTCATCATCCTATAATTGTTACAGAAGGATTTAGAATTCAAGACTGCAATGTAAGTTTCGGCAATTGTTAGTCTTCAGAACCAGAAGTGGCATTGTTCTCAACAACAGGCATCCACCTGAGGCGGGCAGCCAAGGAGAGCAAATTATGCAAACGACTCAATAAAAGACAAACCTATGTGACATCATCTTTGAACTCCTTGGCTTAATGTCTTAATGTTTGTTTTTTAAAATCCCCTGTATTTTCCTTAAAAAGTTTTAAGTAGACTTTACAGCGGGACGCCTTTTCACTTACTCAATATACTTTAGTGAGACTTTCTGTGGCTGAGCACAGGTGATTATCCGTTCTTGGATGTGCAAAGCGGCCAGCCGTAACGCGACACTGCACTTCATCTCAACAGCAAACCTTTCTTGAAGGACGTCACTACAGCTCTGAGATGGACAGGGCCAGGTTAACAAGGGGAGAAAAGAGACATACACTTGCACCAGACTACATTAAACAGGATTTAATTTAATCCTGTTATTGTAAGAAGTGATTTCTACTGTTAGACCATTTGGCAACCAAGTTGGTTCAATGTTTAATTAATTTCTTTGTGTCATGTACAATTTGAGATCGGCTCACACATGCACACATTAGCTGGATAGAGAATTTGTAACTTCTGAACGTTCAGTTTTTAAGAACAGATTGGACAGCCATTTGTCTAGAAAGTTATAGGGTTTCCTGCTTGAGCAGAGGGCTTGCCTGGGAGATCTCCAAGGTCCCTTCTAACTCTGTTATTCTGTGTTCTATCACATATGTTGATATGAGAAATCAAGTGGGATATGACATGCACACGTTAACCCAATCCAGATTTTTCAGTCCACTTTTTCTCTATGTAATTAGGACAGAAAGAGACTGACCAAAAGATTCATGTGGTATATTTATTTTAACACTTCACATTATGTCATATGTAGGTGTGTGTTAGAGACAGATTTATATTTGTTTTGAAACATAATATTCACCCATGGTTTATTTTAACCATATTTTATTTAACAAAACAAAGGAAGTTTGGCAGATTATCAAAACAATATTCTTATTATTTTGCTAGTTATTGATTTGCTTTCTTTCCTATTTAGCTGCTTTTGACTTAGAGCATTATGACTTATATAGCTAAGCAAAGCAGGAATAATTCTGGCAACCCATTACATTCCTACTGGAACATTATGCTAGGCAATCAACACACAAAGAAGTACCTACTGTAGAGTGTAAAACTGTGATTTATTTTCATACAGTAAGACAATACAAGCACATTATATAAAGTTCAGTGTAACGTGATTGCAGCCTATGTGTATATCAGAGCAGGTGTAATATCTAGATATTTCTATGTAAGGTTCTATTCATGTTAGCATTTAACAAGATTCACAGTATAGATTGTCCCCAGTGAAAGCTAGCTTTCTCTAAACCTGAAATGCAAATTTTAAATCAATAAATGATGGTACTAGGCCCTTAAGAATGCTTTTCTTTTCTTACTGACCTGTTAAATTTGTCAAGCCTCTTCCTACTCTCACAAAGAGAACTGTACTCATGGAAAATTATCTGCACTCTGAAACAATTATCTTTAAAACTACAGTATACTGTGCATAAATGAATTAATATAGAAACACAAAATGTATTCTTCAACCCAAATTTACTATCCAATCCTCACCCCATTCTTATTTCTGCACATATATCACATCTGGACACACAATGTGGCCTTTATTCTTTCCCGTTTGCTGTAATTATAAAATGCATGTAAAAATTAAAAGTCAAAATTTCTGAAATAGATTAAATCTTGAATGGTTCCAAATATGTTCAAACAATTGGAAAAGTATTATTAGTGTTGTGTAGTGTTGTGTTCTACTCATCTATATGTTCTCTATATGTAAAGCCACCAACATTATTATGGATGAATAAACTTGTTTGATACTTGGGTTTATGCTATTTATTGATGAAACCTAAACAAGTCAGAAAATCTCATAGTGTATTCCCATATCACCTGCAAGTAGAGATATTCAAAAGCCACTGGATCTTCCTGCAAGAGATTCAATGGATCCCTCGGGATAAAGCAAACTCTGAAGAGGCATCGATAATCATGAGACTCTTTCCTCTGAACCACCTGAAACAAAGAAGAAATGAAGATAGATAGATAGATAGATAGATAGATAGATAGATAGATAGATAGATAGATAGGTAGGTAGGTAGGTAGGTAGGT
>JANHFL010000213.1:238383-253926 GCA_032468155.1 Oxyrhabdium leporinum
GGCTCCTATTCCCCCCCCCCACAACAACCCTGGCAGGGTTGAGCCCAATGTTTTACAATGATTTACAACATTGGACAAACAGAATGACTGGCCCAAGATCATCCAGCTGGATTTCATATCTAAAACTCACAGTTTCTTGGCTCTTAGACCTACAACCACTTCATCAAACTCACCCCTTCCCTTCCCCTCTTCTTTATTCTGAAGATCTATCTAAGGGGTGTCAAACTCATGTCGTTATGGTGGCATCACATGACTTATCGGGACTCTTTTCCCCATTTGCTAAACGGGGCGGGGCGGGACCAGCATGTGATGCATTCGGCCCACGGGCTGTGAATTTGACACCCGTGATCTATCTTAACAGCTACATGACAGGCAAAAGTAGCCCAATTTTTTTTCCTATTGCGCACAGTCATGTCATCTGAACTTGGTGCAAAATTAACAAATAGAACAATTAAAATAAAGATAAATTCATCTTTGCCTAATCTCATCAATCAACTCTGTTTGGGAAAAATGAGGTAAGAGATAATATTCCAATGTAGAAAACATATTCATATTCTGGTAAAAAGAGAAAATGGTTTAGCTCCTTTGAGATGTTTCTGAGGCCAAAGCCAGATTACAGCACACAATCCTAGCAAATTGCTGAATCAAGTGCATTCTCCTGCGGTGAGAGCTCAGCATTTCAGAGAATATTGATCATTCTATCATCATCTTTCCAAAGCGCTTGTGGTTAAAAGATAGGATAGCTTATGCTTGTTTGTTTTTCTCCCCCAGGATGAAGCTACTTGAAGTCAGAGAAGCACAATGTTGCCATTTGTAAACTTTTTCCTCTAACAGGAAGTTTGAATGTCCCAAGTCAAGTAGAATGATGGGGTTCCAGACTCCTGGACAAGGATATAAATCTGTGTACACCTGGAGGGGGCAGGTATAAAAAGAAAGGGAGAAGGACAACAGCCAAACATTGATCTTCCCAAGAACAGTTATACAAAAATAAATGCAGGGCAGTAATGAAATAAGACTGTTACAAGGCACAAGTACTATATTACAGCATCAAAGGCCAATCTACTGCTTTTTGGCAGTTGTCCAGAATTTTGCAGCCCAGTCTGGCAGCCCCTCATCAGATTTAGGTGGTGGTGGAGAGGAAGAGAAGAGGCTACTCTTTGCCACCCTGAAAGATAGTTTCCTAGACTTTGTGGACAGAAGCAAGTAAACAATGATGCTCAAATTGTATGCTTAATCATTTAGGTCTGCTCCCAGCATGCCTACCTAATTGATTTTAGTGGGTCTGAAACCTGTGTAAATAAGCACATCCAATAAATCTTAGTAATCTCCAAAGACAGTTGGAGCTGTGGAAAAATCAAGTTTGCAATTAAAACTGGAGGAGGAAACAAAGAGGAGGAAACAAATATATTGATTCCAACAATTTGCCAAAACTTACGTGTTTGTTCTTAATGCCAGCTTTAATTCAGCCAAACCACTCATATGTTTTGCATTTTAGGAACTCCAAGTTCAGTTTACAGCTCTGGGCAACACCTGTTGCTGAACAGAGCCCATTTGCCTTTCAACCTGTGGCAAAAGATAAGCACAAAATGAGGATTCAGGCAGGATTTTCCAGTAGCGCATAGTCCGAGGATCATTCCTTCCCTTCATGCTTTGTGGACTTAGCTGTTTTTGTAAGGCAGGAAAAGGACAGCTATGACAACATAATAAATACCTTGCCATGTAAGCTTCCTGTTTCTAAGTGGCTATTAACACCTCTAGAAGCACCTCTGGAACTTTACAAGCAGGACATGGGATAGATCTTTCCATCTCTAGAATTTGGTATCTGAAAGTCTATCGACTCTGGACTTCAAGATTCCATGTAGCAATTATGGTGACCAGTAGTCAGGTGCAAGCAACCAGATCCACATCTGTAGAATTCAAGCTACTTCATTATATTCTTCCCTTTATACAGGAATTACTCAGACTGCTTGGGAACAGATATGGTGCATGGGGGGGAATGGGGGGTGTCAGTTGTGAATCTCTTGTAGTTGCACAATTCAAGGCTAATCCCTCTCTTGACTCCTGCCTGCCTGGTGGGTGTTTCCCAACAGTAGTCAATGAATGTTTCTGTTAATTTCTTCAAAGCCAGTTTAATGATCATCACTCTTGAGGCAGAAAGCAAATTCCTTTAGCTAAGAATGGTGTCCTGCTGATAAGATTCTTTTACTTCGTACCATTACAAGCATAAATGATGAATCCCTAACACCTTTGATTTTATTCTACTCATTCTCACAGTTGTTCTCCCCCTCCTATGTCTTTTATTCTTCTTGTTGTAGGAAAATTTTATATCTCTCAATGAGAAGTTATAATGCAGTAGGAGAATCAGATACATAGGGCTTATTGGAGAACTTTATAACCTGCTATGATCCAAAACTCAGAGAGAAGAACTAAATGGGTTGTTAGAAGGTCTAATCAGTCATTCCTTAATGACAGGCCTAATGTCTAAATCCATAAAGTTCTGGCTGAAAACCACAGTCTCCCTTCCTCATTCACAATTTAAGAAAAATATGGATAAGGACAGTAATTTTTTCCACGGAAGGCTACATTTTAACTCCAAATAAATGGTGGTTGTTTTAACAGGCAGAAGGTTACAACACTTGTTTTCTACAGCTGAGTCTCAATAGCATTGGAACCACATTTCATGATCATGGCTCTTTCATGAACTGGAAGACCTTTGATGATTTCAACCTCTACTATAATTCAAGGCCACCAATAGCTTTGAAGTCCAAAACAAACACCAAGATATTCCAATCACTACCCTTATTAAAAAACAAATCCAGGAAACTTTCCTTTGTCTGCACTAACAGAATGTAAATTTTGGTGTGGTACACATCAGTTACCTTCCAAAGCTACTGATTCTCACTGAAAAGATGCCTTTAACTGCTTCAAAATACTTCCAGGGAATAGATTTATAGATATCACAGGTTTCACCACAGATATCCCAAGTTATAGACAGAGAAGTGGTGCATTTATTTAGCTGCAAATGTTTATATAGCACTCAGTCCACAGGACTATGGATGGTTCACAAGGTAAAATATGCAATTCAATACCAGCAGGATAAAAAGATAGCAGCCACAAATCAACCATCAACCAGACAACTAAAAATCAATCTCCAAATATTCAGAGAAATAAGACTGTTTAATGACTCTAAGGAAAGCCAGTAAGGAGACTACCTGATGCATCTCTAAAAATTGTTTCACAACATCTTGCCAATAAGACTTGCCTTTAGGTCCAAGCCCCTTTGATCTCTTGTGATGGCAATCCTAAACAGCCTCATTTCTTCTGTTACCCTGCAACCACGATATATAGAGATTTGTAGGTAATCAGCACTGGGCCTGGAAACTCACTAATGGCCAATAAATTAAACAGATAATAGGTGTTACATAACACTGGCAACTCTCATCTCCAAATATCCTGGTTGCCTCATGTTGTACCAGCTGAACTTTACAGGTTGTCTTCAAAGGCAGAGCATAAATGATGATCACGATGGCTTCATGGTCCAGGTAGGGTTTCAACTACTACCAGACAAATATGTGTAAAGGTCCCTTTGGCCTTGACTTCTATCTATTGCTCCACCTAGAGCTGTGAGCCCAGGAGAAACCTTAGGCTGTGGACAAGGTGAGAATAATAATCAGTGGATTGTGAGGAATCATTGATGTTTCTGAACAAATAATAATCCTGTCTTTCTGAAATTCAACTTATGGGCTTATTTTGGCCCATCCAGATCCACAACCTCTTCCCTCTGAGTGAGAATTTCCACATTTTTAATGCACTGCCTAGAGTCTCGTTTGGATGAGATTGGATGGCTATACAAATTTAATTAATGAACAAATATTTCAGATTCGGCCAAGGATAGCAGTGTGCAAATGAGTGTCATCCACATACTGATATCTCATCCCAAACTTCTAGGTGTTTTCGCATACGTGTTAAATAGAAATGAAGTGAGAACTGAGCTCTGAGGGAGTCCATGTTAGACTAATTGTGGGCTTGACTACTCATCTTCCCTTAATAATAACTGAAAACTCCACAGCAACAGGAACAGTACCATAATTTTATTTTATTATAAAATAAAATAATATTATTTTATTATATTATACTACATTAATTTATTCGATTCTTTTTATTAGTTTAATTGTTTTAAATGTGGTTTCATATTCTGTAAGCTGCCTTGAGTCACCATGGACAAATAGGCGGCAATATAAATTCAATAAATAAATAAATAATAAAATGGTGCCCCCATTTTCCAACCTTATAGGCCAGCGAGCCCCAACCTTTTGGGCACTAGGGACCAGTTCCATGGAGAGAGGTTTTTTCCATGAATCTGGGGGGGTTCGTGCATTGCCTGCATTCCACGGATGGGGCTTTGCTTGTTGTTTGCCGGTCCACTGACTTGGGGTTGGGCATCCCTGCTATAGGCAGTTCAGTAAGATACTATTAAGATAACAAGCACTCTGATAAGACAAACAGGAGCACACTCTCAGGTTACCCACCAAGTCAACCAATGCTGTTTTTGTCTCATGCCTGAGCCTGAGTCCAGAGTGGAAGGGATCCAGATAATAGGCTTCAAGTAGGGGCTTTTGAGCTGATTCAGCATTACTTTCTCCAGCACTTTACTCAAAAAGGGAAGGTTAAATACCTGGAAAAAATTAGCCTGATCAAGACAGGGTTTCTTCAAGAGACACCATATCACATTTCCTCCAAAGCTGAAGTACTGTCTCCTCTCAAAGAAGCATTCACCACCTCTTGACTCTAGCTACTCATACTCAGCCAAAGAAGCCATTAAGGCCACATGTGGTGGAAATCTTATTACAGGAGATTCTGTGGTATTACTGGGTCTCCACAAGGTTGAATGACGGTGTCACAAGATATTATCCCAGATCACATTAGACTCCATTTAAAAGGTGTCTGAGGGATATGAGTCATTTTATTTGCAAAGAATCTAGCAAACAGGTCACAGAGACCAGCAGAAGCATTGTCCTTGACCATTCCTTCCTGAAAGGGACAAGTCATCTTGACCACTGGGCATAATTATCCTTTTAATTTTCCTGTAGGGTGCATAGTCACTATGTTTCCAAAACCACAACTTTCCCCTTCTCAAACATTCTTGCTGAATCTTACTTTTGTAAACAAAATTGGGGCCAGATGAAGAGTAGTTGTATTTTTAATACAAGATGAACCTTCCCCCTCCCGTGATCAATGTTATGGACTGGGGTCTTTCAATTGGTCAAATTCTCAATATATCCCACTTGTTTCTATGGATGGTAAATTTCTGTTTCAAGGTCAAATGCCACTAAAGAAAGCAAAAATAAACAGCCTAAATTGCTGATTGACCAGGATATCTATCAATCAATCAATCAATCAATCAATCAATCAATCAATCAATCAATCAATCAAAAACTGATCTACTGCTAATTAACTTGCATCAGTTTCCTTCCTGTTCTATTTGTGCAGACTACTCTTATCAGAGGGAAGAATCGCAAGGAAGGCACTACTGTATAGGGGAATGATCTACAAAACACAATTGTTTAGATCAATGTTAGGTATACCAGTTAGTAGAATTGGGAGGATTGTGATATACAAGCATTGGTCTCAAAGAAAACAAAATCCAATCGAACCTCAATTCTATGATATTGCGTTCGTCAGGTGTACATTTTCATGAGAAACAGTTGGGTTTTCTCTCAGAGAATTGAAAAGCCATTTTCCTGCTGTATCAGGTTCTTGATCTCTTTTCAGAAACAAATAATCCTTAAAAGCCAGAGCTTGCAAAACAGTTTTAAATGAACAAAAATTCTAAAAGTGCAGCTGGCGAGCTTAAAAGCTTTTGTTCAAGAGATGCACTGCCTGCAATAATTACCATCCAGAGGCACATGGTGCTCTTCCATCAACTCTAGGACATGAGCTACAAGAGCTGTGAAATCCCATTTGAGCTGATCCCTTGCATTAGCCACACCAGTTGTTAGAAATTCATCACGTATCATTTGGAAAGCAACCTGAGGCAACCCAGCTGCAACCAGTAGCTTCTTTGGCTTCCAAAGTCATCTTTCCACTGAAATGCAAAAACCGGGCAAGAAATCACAAAACATCAAAGAGTTTGTGACTTTGATAAATCACACACAATTCTGCTGGAGTGTTTTTTTCTTTTCTGAAAATATTTTCTATCTACATAAACTGGAATTTCTCTCACAATATAAATTAATCTAGGAATAATATTCATTTTGAGAGTGTTCACCTATCCCCAAAGAGTTAATGACTCCCATCTATGAATATCTGAAGAAACATCTCTCTATATTTTATTTACATTACATGTTGCTACCTGGGTTGTATTTTTGATACACAAATACCTAAATATTTAATGGATTCAGTAAGAATACAGAATTCATATTCCTTAAATGGATGGGTAAGCCAATTTTCACCTATCAGCATCAATTTCATTTCGGACCGGCTAACAGAATAGATGCTAAAGGCACCTATCTTTTGCATTAACACAGAAATAATAGCAAAAAACAAAAGAATGTTGTCGGAAAATAAAATCAACTATATTCAACTGAGTTATATACTACTCTGTAGAGCTCTCAGTGTCATCTAGCAGCACAAGCCAAGAGTCCCGTGCGGTTATTAAAAAGCAAGGCTGCAAGTGGAAAATAAAGAGAAAATAAGGGTAAATAAGAAAACAACATGCCTCTACACTAGATGCAGGCAACTCACATAATATCTTAACTCATATTAAGATATTAATATTTTCAGAAATATTTTTTGTTTAGAAAATTTCTATGGGGCTCTTCAATTCCCAGAATATCTTTATAGAAAATGCTATTATCAGTTAATGAGTGAGGCTTTGGTTTTCTGAATCTGGAGTTACATCATCATGCTTCCTATTGTCAGCAGAGCAGATTTGAATGCAGTCTGTAATGATTAGAACAAGGTGCTTTGCACAGTAACTAATATATAAAGTTTGGGATGAAGCAACCATGTTTCTCCCCGCCCCCCAAGTTTCCTCTCCTTCTATAAATATCTGATAAACATGTTTCCTTCCAGAACATTATAAAACACCACAGATTTCATTGCAGGCAGTGGGCTATATCCACACCATCAGTTTAAAACTCTATCACAATATTTTCCTATATAGGTATATAGACCTACACACCACTTCACAGTGCTTTACAGCCCTCTCTAAGCGGTTTACAGAGTCAGCCTACTGCCCCCAACAATCTGGGTCCTCATTTTACTGACCAACTAATTTTTAAAAGATCCCAGGTTTTGAAAGGACTGAAAGGCTGAAAGGATTAACTGCCCATTTTGGCTTACATTGAGAGGCTGTAAGAGCAAACAGAAATATCACCTTCTTTTCTCTAACTGAAATGGAGGCTCTGGGCACAATCCTTCTTAATTCTGCATAATTCAATCTCATCAAAGGCAAATGACTCTAATTTTCAAATTCTCCCCTTCTAAATCCTTATCGTATTAGTGGTAAGCCTTAAGAGGTGGTTTTCAAAGAAGTATCTCTTCTCAACTGAAGACAGAAGAGTGCCTTCGAAAAACTTTTCCCTGTATCCTGACTTATTCATGCTAACAATAAGATGGATGCCACTGTTTTGGACTTGAAAGGAAAAAAGTGCTTTGGGTTACCTGGGGACAGGTGTAGCACTGGTCAGCAACTCTTTCAACTTCATGCATCTTTTTCTGAGCTTGTGTGGTAGCTAGCCAAACTATCTTGGGAAAATAGGCAGTATACACATGCTGTATAACCAAATTGAAAAGGCCCATTTTTGGCAAGACTCTGGCCCTCAAATTATAAATCTTTTCTGAATCAACCCAGTTCATGATCTTTCCCATGTACTATAGGTAAGTACTTGTTGCAAAAATGTTCCTCTGGTTTTAGCAGAACATCTGAGTTAGCTGCACCTGTGCAGAAGTGAAATTGCTGTGTTTAAGTGTCTAAGAACAAAACCAGGCCAACCTTTGAAGAGCAGGGGAGGTGATGATTTGTTAATACTGGCAAGGAGCCTCTTTTGTGTGTAAGGCATTGTGCCAGTGGTAGTTTTCAACTAGATGCAACTAGAACTCATTAAGCAAACAGCCTGACAGTGAAACACAATGTCCACTGTGTTTAGAACAGGAACAGAAGGCAAATATCTTGAAACTATGAGCAATGGAGGAAGCACTAAGAAAGTTGTAGGTTCTTCACGACCAAAAGGAGTGATTATTGCACGCTGAAGTTCCTCCTAGTCTTCTTTGCTACTTTGTGTTTAGTCCTTACATTTGTTTGCGTGATAAACAAATTATTTATATAATTATAATTATCAGATAATTATTTCTTTACAGATCTGAGGCCATTTTTCAACATGTAATCCTTTTTCATTTACTGATACCTTGGAGAAAGCAAATATTAGGGACCCTCATTCATTCAAGGCCTCATCCATTTTATCAACACTTTCTGCATCATGTGTACACTTACGGTAATCCAGTCAGTTTCAACCTCCAAAGTCCAGGTTTGATTTTCCCACAAATAAAATAAAGAGCACCTCCATCTTGAAACACATTGGACATTGCAATACACATAAGTCCCCATTTCCTGAAATGTCCATCATCGAAGCAGTCAGGGAAAAAATAGTTTTTTTAAGAGTTAAGATAATGGTAAAAGCATGAAGTGAATGTTCCAGGAATCAGACAATGATAGCTATATGATGGCTGTAACAACACCTATACAAATCTTTCCACTACTGATTATTTCTAAAAAAATATTCATTTTCTGAACTTGGGCAAGCTTTAGAATGCTTTTAAAGCATAATTCCACAGATTTTATGAATGGCTAAGTATAAGCAGAGTAAAAAGCAGTGAGCATTGCAGAAATCTATTGACTACTGCCTATACATAAGGAACTTTATAAAATGTGAACAACCAAAATATGTATCCCCTGTAAATGAATGTGGGTCACTTAAGTACAAATTGTGGGGAATGGACAGCTAAAGTAAAATAAGGAATAAGGGAAGATGCCTGGTTAAACTACCTCTTGAGCAGTTAACTCCATAGTAAGTAAGCTATTTATATTTTATTTTTCTCCCATCTTAATTTCCGTTTGAATCATTTTTATTAACCCTATGCAGTCAAGTCTCCTCCTGCTTTCCAGAAGCAATTTTAAAATGTCAAGACATCGTGGTTATATATAGTTCTTCTTTTTTTAAAAAAGGAGGAGTTCAGTTTAAGTTTCAGTGTAAGTCATGCAAGAAGCCCATTAAGGGATGAACAAATTTTGATGCCAGGGGTTCCCAACACTATTGGTCTGACGAGTATGTCTGTAATTTGGAGATTATGTTATAGGAATGATCAAAAAAATACTGAGTTGAAGAGGATTATCATCATAAACTTTGAGGATCCAATCTGGGTAGGTCACTCCAGCATGAGTCCTAAAGCTCAGAAGACAAAACCTCGGGTCCAGTGACCAACCCAGATTGGATCCTGCAACATTATCCTGGGATATGTATATTCACCTTCATTATATCATAAACTTTCCCCACTGCTGAGCTGAGGTGTTCTCACCCGTCCATTAGCTGTCAGAAAACTATATCACCACGACCTTAAATCTTCCTGCTATCGATCCCTATCTAGCTCTTTGTTTCCTCTGATCCATGTGTCACATGACTTCCTTCCAAAGCAATAGGTCCCATAGCCTAACACATTTGTACACTTTGAGGCTGCCCTTGGATAGTGTCAAGAACAGAATGCTTGTACACCAGTATAACTAACAATAAACTAAGCTGTTTTCCTCCCAGGATAGGATGAGATGAAGGCACCAACATGAAAGCTCATTGCCAGGATATGCTTATGTTGTGGTTAGATTTAAGTAGGGAAAGGTCAGCAACATAGGTTACAGGGATGCTGACTTTGACCTAGACAAAACAGTCCTAATTAGATGAAACAATTTCTTCTGTCCATGTGATGGTCTGAGTTTTACTGGATTGTAATGTGACTGTACACAGTCTGCAGTGTTTGACTTCTTGCAATTGCTACACATGCTGTTGTTATCACACAGGTTACCACTTGCCTATCAAGGCGGGTGGGGGGGGGGATAGCAGCACCATTTAACAGCAATTCATGGGATCTTTAGTCCTGTGATCTTTCCATGGGTGACTTCTGAACCAAGATATTTCCATTGTGCAATTATCTTGCAGATGATCCTGTCTTCCATTTATGACCTTTGTTTTCTACCATTTTGTTTTTAAGAAGACACAAGTCCATTAAGGAGGGGAAAATGGAATTGTTGTATGGTTATCTTTTTGCTTGGTAATGTTAACAAACCTGCCTGCAAGCAACCTAAGGCTGTCAGCTGTGATGGAAAATTATTTTAGCACAACTCATGCAGCTATGTTCATTTCATAGGGTCACAGAATCTCCTATCCTATTGCCATCTCTTTTCAAACTGTGCCTTTCTCTTACCTTCTAAATTGAGTGGACATTAACAATTCCCTTTTTAATGAACAATGTGGCCCCTCTTGCCTTAATTCTTAGGTACATTGTATTGATTTTTCATTTCTTCTTCCTCAACTACTTTCTACATCTTCATCCAAGAAAAACAACCTTTCTGGAACAACAACTTTTTCTCCAAGTACAGTCTTTGGTAGTTACAAATCTCCTTAATAGGATTAGAATCAGTATTTTTTTTGCGTCAGTTACTTATCTAATCATTATTTTTTTTCTGCCTTGGCCTAAATGTGGTTATTTTGCTACCCAAGAACAATTCACTTTTATGAAATTTGGACGCAACAACTGATGGGAGAAGTTCCTTTTGAAAACTTTGTTTCCAAACAAAGTGCAAGATGGAACCAGGTTCACCTGGGCACAAGTTATGGTTCTGCATAGGGCAAGAAGGAAGTGTCATACTAGAGAAGCAGGAACCTCTGCATCATTATTTTAAATTATACTACTCATCATAGTAGAATGTCATTTAGCCCAACAACTTTATTATCCAGGAACCTCTGGTATAATACAGCTCTCTGTCCTGGCAACATTACATTTGTCCTCTTGAGAGCTCTACTGATGTAATAGTTTCAGTAACTAAAGCAAAGCAACTTCAAATTCAACCTGCATGAAAGAAAGAATGACTATAGTGGCTCTCAGTGGGTGGTTATTACAGAAACTTGTTGAAAGCCCTTTATTTATATCATATGCAAAGTCTGAGACTTCCCCATTCCTTTCAGCTACCACAAAAAGATACTGGCAGTGCCAAAAAATGGAGAAGCCAGTAAATGGAAAGGCAGTGTGCTAGATAGACAGAGCTGGAGTTGATCACAAGGAGCTACTATCAAATGGGAGCTGCTGACATTGCAACTGGGTTAATTTCTCCTACAAAGTCCAGGGTGATATCCTGTAATCCTGGTAGTATGAAAATGAACTGGCCTGCTATTGCCAGGGTAAGTGAATAATTCTGCTTTAGACAAGCCTCTTGCAATATACGCCCCAGATATCTTTAGGTATCAAACAGTTATTTCAGTCAGCTAAGGCGGGGCTAGAACTCACCCTCTCCTGGTGATTGGCCCAAAGTCACCCAGTTGACTTTCACGCTTAAGGCAGGACTAGAACTCACCGTCCCCTGGTGATTGGCCCAAAGCCAACCAGCCAGCTTTCATGACTATGGTGGGATTTGAACTCATGGTCTCCTGCTTTCTAGCCTGGCGCCTTAACCACTCACCCCCACACCTTGTTCACTCCATTTGTAATAGCGAATGTTCTGATGAGAGAGACTGAAAATATTCACTTATATTCTTTATTTAATAGATTAAATTAGATAACCAGTATAGTGTAGTGGTTAGGAGAGTGGGCTACAATTAGGCAGACTTCAGTTCCACCCTCAACCATGGAAGCTTACTTTAGGCTAGACACTCTTTCTCAGTCCATCTTATCTCACAGGGTTGTTGTTATAGGGGGGAAAAATAGCAGAACGTAAGGAGGAAGGGAGGTAAGGAGGGAGCTCCTTAATGAAAGACTAGATATAAATCTAACAAACAAACAAACAAATAGGTTTGCAGTTACTTGGATCCGTAGGGTAAAAATGCTTGCAACAAATGCAGACATGCTTTTAGCACATTGTCAGCTAAACTCCTTAAACCAAACATGTCTTTTCCCCAGATTGTACTGCAGCTGAGAACAGATGTGTGATTCCAGAAAAAGGACCCAGCTGCTTCAAAGCCAGGACAAGCTGCCCAACCCTATTAGTGCATAAAATATTTTTTTTTTAAAAAATAGAAATGGGTCTAAAAACTTTAATATAGCTTTAAAAAAACAACAACCTGAAGGTTCCATAGCTCAGAATCGAGGGATCACCAACATGCCTTTCTTCTCATTTGACTAGAACAAAGCAGAAGCTTATTTATGTCTTGTGCAGCAATTAGGCTGACAATGGTTTGTATCTTCCATCCATTATATAAATCAAAAGCTACACGGAAGCATGCAATATTGAAATTTTTCAAAAGTAAAAGCTAAAACTCTCTAGAAGGGGCCTCTTTGCTGACCTTCTGTTCCTAGCAACCTTTACGATGTACAAACCGAATGGCGTGTTGTTGCTGACAATCCTGTGAAAAACTAAAACTCCAGGCATGTTTTGGTTATGGCCAAAGGCCCTGCAGGGATCTGGTTTATTTCAGAAAACAAGCATGGGAGATAATAGGAATATTGATGCTGAGGTCATGTTACCAAGAAGACCAGAATATAATTGTAAAACGGAAAAGCTGGTACATGAGGGCTAGGATGGATGGAATCAATAGGCTGCCTTTTTAAGGGTTCTTGGTTCTAAAAATACACCTGTGTCAAGTGTGAGAGAGATGGCAGTTTCTCAGGAAGGGGATCTGGGAAAAGAGCGAATAGACACGTTTTCTGTTCTCTATCTATCCATCCATCATTCATTGCGCCAGCCAATACAAGAAAATTTAAACCACTCTGGGACCCAACATGGATTTTGTGTCTGCCCCAACAACGAAGTAGCAGCAAAAGCCACAGAATAGAGCACAGATACAGAATACAGCTTGAAAAGTGAGTTTCTAACCCTAAGATTTGCAAAACTGTTCTTGAAATGTTGGGGTAAAGAATGTATTGAAAGCTGCTAGCAATCAGAGGGGCTGCAGCTTAGATATACTGTATAGCTGTGCCCCAGTTCCATATAATCTAGTTTTTTTAAATTTTATATTTCATTAATTCTTCTGGATGGGGAGTTCAGAATAAGACTTATACAGGTAGTCCTTGACTTATGACCACAATTGAGCTCAACATTTCTGTTGTTAAGTGAGACATTTGTTAAGTGGGTTTTGCCCCATTTTACGACTTTTCTTGTCCCAGCTGTTAAGTGAGTCACCGCAGTTGTTAAATTAGTAATGAAGTTGTTGAATCTGGCATCCCCCATTCTGACTTTGCTTATCTGAAGGTCACAAAAGGTGATCACATGACCATATGATATAGCAACTGTCATAAATATGAACCAGTTGCGAAGCATTTGAATTTTGGTCATGTGACCATGGGGATGCTGCAATGGTCGTAAGTGTGAAAAGCAGTCAGTGCCATTGTAACTTTGAGCGGTCACTAAATGAACTATTGTACATCCACTACCTGTACTCTACAAAGAGGGAAAGACAAGCTTTTAGTGGCTGTATTGTGGGAGTTGAGATTTCAGTGACAAGGAAAATAATCCATGCTGCATATACATCCAGAAGGCTTAGATGAAGCTGGGAGGATTGTTGCCAAAAGGTTGAACATCAAAAACAATAAAGTGCTTCATAATAAAGGTGGTTTGTCTTGGGTAGCTGGTTACTGGGCCACTCGACCCACAGCAATTCTGCAAGTAAAGATTTTTGTCTGACAATCTGATGGGCACAGAAAGCCGCCTCAATTTAACTTGTGTTTCAAGTAGCTGCAAATACATTGGAACAACAATCTATCACAAACAAATAACTCCTATGCTTGGGTTGCTTCATATCAAAGTTGGAGATCATTTAATTAATCGATTTTTCAGCCATATTTGAAATACTGACACCCAGAGAGTTGTGGACAGTTAGTTACGAAACCTGAACACTGCAATTAAACAAAGTTTGAGAAATTATCCTGCCAGTTCATCACCTGCAGCTACTAACCTCTCTGCCCACTGTGATGATTCTTAACATTGCCTGTCCTGCAAAGGTCTCCAGCAGTGAGTTTGCAAACATTCCGAGCAACGCACAATTCCTGGCAAATGAAAGTGGGTGAAAATACTAGAGGGTTGAAACAGAACACAAAGGGATTGTTGTCCCAGGCTTGGCAAGAATTTCCCCTATATCTACTCCTTCCCCAATCCAGCCTTAGTAGCCAAACTGTCTGCTGGGTATAGCAAGGGCTTAATCAGCCCCCATCAAGAATACTAAGGGCTGTACTGACCACAGTGGAAGTTTTTTTTTATCAAGTATCCTTGCTGTCCACTCTTGACATTTTAGTACAGGTAGTCCTCAATTTACGACCACAATTGAGTCCAGAATTTATGTTGCTAAGTGAGAAATCTGTTAACTGGGTTTTGCCCTGTTTTACGACTTTTCTTGCCACATCCATTAAGCGAATCACTGCGATTGTTAAATTAGTAACATAGTGAATCTGGCTTCCCCATTGACTTGGTTTATCAGAAGGTCGCAAAAGATGATCACATGATCACAGGACACTGCAACAGTCATAAATATGAACCAGTTATCAAGCATACGAATGTAAATCATGTGACTATGAGGATGCTGCACTGGTCATAAGTGTGAAAAAATGGTCATAAGTTGCTTTTTTCAATGCCGTTGTAACTTTGAACAGTCACTAAATGAACTGTTGCAAATTGATGACTACCTGTAGTAGCAAGGAAGAGAACAAACTGTTTGTTGACCAGTCAAAGGTAAAAACTCAGATACCTAGGACTTACATCAAATGCGGAGATCCTACAGCTTTCTAGTCACAGCCCTTAGTACAGCATGGTGAAATATACCAAAGATACACCTAAACTATTTTATTTGCTTAAAAAGGGTTTGAAGGTAAAGCCAAATTACACATGTGGCTGCAGATAAATGAAGTGTGCCTGAACCTCTACTGGTGGCGCAGACACTCGAAAGTCAGAAATTGAATTATAAATAGGTTCTTATGAATGTGGGCCTAATTGGTACTTGGATAAAATACTTGGGAGAAGGCAAGGATAAAGCAATTCCCTATCGTCGCCAAGCAAATGAAATGAACATGCCATCCAGAACAAAGGTTGACTCACAGGAGACTTTACTTTTTAGGGTTTGTTTGCTTTTTAAATCAGATTGTAAATCTGTCTTTTTGCATGGACATCAATCATGTCAGCTGCCTCTTGTTTTTTCATGTCACCAGTGAACAGGTGCACTTTTAGTTCTGCAGCAAACATTTATCCTATCAAGTTGCCACATATGGACAGACATATCAGATTTTTTTTTAAAAATCCTGTTTAAAGTGTCTCTTTGGTTACTGGTAACAATCAAGCAGATCTTTCTCTCTCCC
>JANHFL010000213.1:269060-279533 GCA_032468155.1 Oxyrhabdium leporinum
GGTGAGCTCCGTGGCACCTAAGCAGGGGCCAGGTCACCACCCTGCCTGTCCCTGGAGCTTGCCTGCCTCCGGCTGCCACTGTGGGGGGATCATAAAGGGACAGGCTGCGGTCGCTCCCAGCTTGGTTCTGGCTGGCAAAGAGGTGATGGCTGCAGGCCCTTCGCTCCGGCAAAAAGCAGCGCCAGAAGCCTCCAGCTGTCACCTCTTTGCCGGCACTAGAAGCCTCCAGCGGCCATTCCCAGCTCCATTCTGGCCGGCAAAGAGGTGATGGCTGCAGGTCCTTCGTGTCGGCAAAAAGTGGCGCCAGAAGCCTCCAGCCGTCACCTCTTTGCCTTCCTTTTTCCCCGACTAACCTTTTGCCTGCATTTGGCAGGCAGTCAGCATCGCCATCTCTACACCATCAGTTATGTGACTGGGTGGGCGTGGCCAACTCGATGTCACTCTCAGCAAGGTGCCGTCTCACCTTGCCGTAAGTGATGTTGAGTTGCCCACAGCCACTCAGTCACATGACCCCCACCAAGCCACGCCCATAGAACCAGTGATGAAAAAAATTAGATTTCACCACTGCAACTATCCCATTATATTTCAGTTTTTCCATTTTTGTACATATAATAGTCTCGCAGCAGTTGCTATATACAAAAACAGTCCCCCAATCCTAAGTTTATTCAACAGCATAAGTGGGTGAAGCTGAGAAAGATAGCTGCCATTTTAAATGTTCCATCATGTTTTGTAAGACTTGATGTAGCACTGGTGGGATTTAAAATGCTGAACAGTTTTTTTTCCAGAATTAGAAATTGTTTCTTGAGAATCTTCGGCAAGGCAGCCCTACTGAGAAGCATTTTGCCAGCAGTTTGGAGCCAGAGATATTCCTTTCCTATTTGTAAATTGGATGGCCGGCAATGCCATATTATATGTAGAGAGCTGTGAGGTAGCTGATTTTAGAGGACATTATATATTTATGGTAAAGATGATTTGCTGTCATGGATGAACTGCCACTGGTGCCAACATTTTACTGGCTTTAGGTACTCTGAACTTGTTTGAGAATGGGGTTCTTCCCAATCAAATAGTTACCATTCGTTGTTCTTTTGAGGGTAGCAAAATGTCTTGGGCCAATTCCGAACAATGCCTGAGTAGTAGCTGCTATTCAAATGTCCATTAATGTCTCATTATCATTGCAAGCATCCAGAACGAAGTCCATATTGTGTCACAATCCAGTTATAGCCAAGTTGTGATATTAGAACATTTACAGGGGTGTGTGCAAACCTATTCTTCAGGTAATTTGTGATCAAGATCACCAGGATGATGGAATTGTCTTCCAATTTGTTATCTGTCAAACTGGCTACATCTATAGATGGATTGGGTATGTCCCATATGTGCTTTATTCTATACCTAGAATTCTTTACCTTATCCTGAAAATCTCTTCCTTTTATTCTTGTAAACAGAAGAATACAAAGACAAGCTCTGGCACACGAGGATAGTATTTTTTCAGTCTCAACTTCCCAATCTGTATGTCAAATAGTTATTGCAATTTGCAGCATACTGTTGGATATAACATTGAATCGTTTATGTTTTTCCTCCTAGCAGAAGTATTATAAAAGTGCTATTAGAGCAACTTGTTTATTTTTTTTAATTGCAGATCGAAGCAGGAACCGAAACGTTGCAGCTTAGTAAAGCTGTAATAAACCCGCCCTCCCAATCTTAATTTTTAAAGCAGCATTACCTTTCTGCAGAGGACAGGGAAAAAAAGGATTTACAAGAGACAGGCAGCGGGGCTATTTTACATAATAAGGAAACTGCGAGAGAGGAAAAGACGAAACGTTAAAAAATCAGAAGAAGAAAAAACACCACTTGCGATTTTCTACCAGCCCTAAGAGACTTTCGTTTCATCTCGTATCACGCTTAGGATCAGAACCTTCCTTCGCTCCGGAACTCAAGAATTGAAAAGCGTTCTGTACCGGAAGTGTAGAAGGGAAAATAACCGTAGTAGTTCCCCTATGGGCGCCGACCGTAGCAAGAAATTTGTCCCTCAATGACACCCGTAGGGAGGGCGGGATTATTTCGAGGGAGCCCCTGGGTAGTTTTTCGGAAGGTGTCTTTGGCCCGGGAAAGGAGCGGTGGGCGCCGACGGCAACTGAGACCATGTTCCGCCTTGAGGGTTTGGGGCCCAAGCTGGACCCGGAGGAGCTGAAGCGCAAAATGCGCGAGGACGTTGTCTCTTCCATCCGCAACTTCCTCCTCTACGTAGCCGTGCTGCGCATCGGTGAGTGCACAACTGGGGCGGCAGCCACGTGCTGGGAATTTTCGTCGGGAGGAGCTGCTGCAAAGCCGGGATGTAGGAGTGACTGCGGGGTTTTACGTAAGGATATAAGGAGCGGCTACCTAGCATTTCATATCATCAGAAGATGCGGGGCGGAGTAGTGGCTAAAGGGGCTTGAAGTAGACCCCGAGGTGAATTGGATTCAAGGCAACTCTGGCTCATTGAAGGTCACCGGGGACGGGGGACGGACACCTTTGGCCAGGCGTGCCTCGGCTCAGCCCTAGGGAGTTGTTTTCGGGGGAAAGGGGAAAGGCGGTGCTATGTTTGCCGGTTGGAATTAAGAGCAGATTATTATTCGTTTAAACTTACTGGCTTCCCATCTCCGATGGACATGGGATGAGATGCTCACGCAAGGAAAAAATATTGCTAACTTGTTTTAAATAAGTAAAGTTAGTATAAGTATTTATGCGGCTGTCGTATCTTCAACCAAACTCTGCGGGAATAGCAACCCAAGGTAAAATTTTAAATTTTGCATTATGATAAAAACATAATGTAAAATTAAATTAAAAAAAAAAACTCAGAAAAATCGTAACAGGAAAACTTGGTGCTGCCGCTTAATTTTCTGCTCCATTCCAATCTTCAGTAGTAGAGTATTAATCCAAGCTCAAATGCAGAGAATCATTAGATGGCAGCAAAAAAAAAGTAGGAAAGACAACTGTAATTTAACAGATGTCTTTATTTTTGAAGCTGAGATATAAGGACATTACTCTGTAATACAGTATTTCATAAAACCAGAGTCTTGGACTGTTAGCAGTTCTTTGAACATTGCCACTTGGCCCCTGGGTTCCAACAGTAGACAGAAAGTAGAGTAGAGAAAAAAAAACCTTTCAATGGGCCTGGTTACCATTTGGCACTTGAGAAATAATGCCCTTCTGTTCTATTTTGCATTTTAAAAATCTCTCTAGTATGTCACGATTTGTACACCTGTATTATATAACTTTAAAATTAGGTATTGAATATATATTGATGCCTTTAGAGCAATACAGATGCTCAAGAAGTGAAAATCTCAATTTGTTTTCAGTGCAATTTTCATAAATCTGCATTTTCAAGATCAGATCGTTCAGTGCACTACTACTACAGAGCATTGTGGCTCATCACCACGGGGAAGAAACTGAGCAAAAAAATATTTATTAGAAAATTTACCATGGTGTAGTTACACCTATATAGGACATTCATTGTCAGTTACCTATACTAAGAGAATACCATCAGTTTCCTCTTCATTTAGCTAAACTTAAATCAGGAGTCATGATCTAAATGCCTCATTTTGTTTGTTGAGAGCATTACTATGTTTCTTTCCATAGCTCCATTTGTTTTAAAGAAGCTGGACAGCATATGATAGTAAGAGCTTCAAGGATTGCCTACATGGAAGACCAAACTGCTTTTCTAAAAATGGACTATAGACAAGTGACTCCGTATCCTAACAGATGGATCCTGAACATTTCCATATGAAGATTGTAGAGCAGCTGAAAAAGTAAAATATTTTTGTCACTTTTCTTTCCATTTGCCAGACTTTTGTTCTTGCCTTCATGTTGGTGCAATCTTGTTCTTATTCAGAACTTATAATCAGGCCCAATTTGGGAAAGCTGCTAAATATGCATTGGAATATAATTATATCTTAAGTGTTAATAGTGATATTGTTGTCACTATACAGTGTCCAAGTGAAACCTTATGGATATATCCTGAAAGATTAAAATAAATGGAGTATATATGTTCTAATGATAGTGTTCTGCTCTATTTCCAGTCAGATTAGTTAAACTCGTTCTTTCATACTGCATCCTTTTTGTTAAGTTGTGACACTTTAGGATGAAGGGGGAAAAACATACAGCACTTTGCTTGAAGCTTTTCAAAAGATCAAAAACAGGTAATGCTAAATTGAGCCAAAAGCAAAACTGATAAGTCTTCCTGTTTGTATTGTTTGTGATGGTTGTGATGGAGTTTTGTTAAGCAATCAAGAGACAAAAAAAGGCATGGAGTAGACAAAACAATTTGCTTATGATTAAAATGTGGGCTCATCTAATGAAGTTGCTTGTCAGGTCAGAGAGCAAAGAAAGGAAGAATACTATACAATGATGACTTATACAATCATTGCTGTTAAATGGGGAGATAAGTACTAGTTTAGGCATGGCTTCCATATTAAAGATACCGTAGGAATTGCAGCCATATTGATGTGCCTGCTCCCTAAAATCTTGATTTGAAATGAAACAAAATCATAGTCAACCTATTGATGTCTCCCTAAAGAGCAATGAAGAAATTAGGTGTAGCTTCAGAAGTTTTCTTTTTTTTGCTTTTTAAATGTTAAATTAACAGAGGCTAGGTCAGCCAGATAACCTAACTGGAAGACAACAGACCTTAGTATTCAGATGCCATGTACAAAAAGGAGAAGACACTCTCTTTCGTATCCATGTCGGCTTCTTCCAGAAATGAGAGATTGGCAGGGGCTTTCATTTCATTCAAAAAGCAATCTGGGTTGTGTGTATGAGGCTATTTTCTTTTCCTACTTTGGTTTCTCTTAGTGATCTGATTTGATTTCTCTAATTGGTTAGTGACAATTCAAAATGAAATCTTGTGAATATATCATGTGAGCATTTCCATGAATGAAAGCAACCACCAGATGTCAATGGCTAAGTAGAAATATTTTTCCTAAGAAAAGTGGTCTGGTGATTTTTTTTGTCATTTTAAAAATCAGATATAAATTTTTGGGAAAGAGTTTCCTCCCCCCCCCCCCCTAAATAAATAAATCTCAGGACTATTTTTTGAAAATAAACTCTAGGTAGCTGAAGTTTAAGGGTTGCTTTGTGTTGAAGTGTACCTACCTAATCAAAATATAAAAGTAAACTCGTGAATGAGAAGATAGAATAACATGAGTTTGTCTTCTACAAAATGGGTATATGCATGCAGGAAACTGCAGTTTAACTCCGAGTTTCCATCTTTTCTATTACATTTCAAAACTTGTCATGGTATCTTTTACCTTGGGCAGAGAATATGGCTAAATGCATTATTCTATAATAAGACAAGCAAAAAAGATGATAAAGATGAAACAGTATGTTCTCAAATTTAATGCACTTTTAAAGATGTAACAGTAAAGGTATAACAGAGCTGAAAGATCTTGGAGTCTTCTAGTTCAGCCCCTCTGCTCAAGCAGGAGACCCTATAACATTCTGGAGGGGTGTGCATGTGTTTGTGTGTGTGTGTGTGTGTGTATTGACACATGTTCTAGGTTCTATAGGACAGGAGTCCCATTCAGAATCCAGTTCAGAATTTGTAATGCTCAAGTTGAAGCAATCCACTGTGCCAGTATATTTGAACTGTTGGGCTAACACTGTGGAGAGAAGATTCAATTCCACCCAAGCGATGAAAACTCAATGGATGACTTTGAACCAGCTCTTCGCTCAATCTACCATACAGGGTTGTGGTGGTTATGTAATGAAGGGAAGTTCCAACATTAGGGTCTCGGAAGAAAGGTGAATATAAATCTAGCAAATTTCATTCAAGTAGTTAAACTAATGCATTAAAATACAATATTATTTTTGATATTTCTCGTTTAGTAGGCCATTTAGTTTTATGGACAAAAATGATGGAGAATCGATTGCTTAGTGAAGGGAGAGCTCCAATGAATATGTTGTCCATGTCTCAATTTTAAATGACTGAATACAGTAATTACTATTTTGCCAGTTAATTTGTTGCTGTAGTAAGTCGTAATGTTTTCTAGATGTACTTAAGCGTGCCAATAAAAACATTTTTTTTAAAAAACATGCTTTTATTATGTCTTTGTTCCATACTAACTACATGTTCAATAGTCATCAAACGCTAAAAAGGGGATACAAATATCACCATTACCCAAGAAAAGATTGAGACGGTGTCTGTTCTAGTCTTCAGAAAGTAAGAAAGCAATCCCTAATCCATTCCATTGGTGCCTAGATTGTGTTCAATTCCGGTCCCACTGGAAGATGTCTCCTAGACAAGGTGGGGGAAGGAGAGGAAAAAATTGGCATCCACAAATAATATTTATATGCACTTTTACATAAAATTAATGTGGAGGCTTTTGTTTAGATTCAGAGGGCTGATTTACCCTTCAGTTACAGATGTGGTTATAATTCACTTTATTGTCTCATTTTTAATTGTTTTTCTACACACACTCCTTATGTAATCCACCAATTTTCTTTCTGTGTCCAAAGTGCATACTCATTCTCTCTTCATCCCTATCTTTTAGCTTCTATTTTTATCAGATCCTAAAATGCACTTTCTCCTGTTCCACCATATTCCCATCTGTTCTGGTTCTCTGTTTTCCCTTTAAAGTGAAGAGGAAAAAGTGTTAGATTTCAACTTTAGCTGGCATTCACCGATCTTGCTTTGTGCATCAGCTTTTACAGCCCGAAGCTATTTGCACAATGTGTACATAAATGAATGCGGACTGTTTGCAGAATGATACCCTAGCAGTCATATGCCAGAAAATGTGCATCAGCTGCTGTACTTCTCAAACACTAGTGGACTAGTTGTTGGAAAAATGTAGAATAGTATCACAAATACTGTAGAGCAGGGGTATCCAACCTTGGCAACTGTGGACTTCAACTCCAGAATTACCTAGCCAGCCATGCTGACTAGGGAATTCTGGAGTTGAAGTCCATAAGTCTTAAAGTTGCCAAGGCTGGACAACCCTGATACAGGTCTCCATATAAGGAACTACAAATACAATGAGAAAAAGTTGCAATTGACTCACAAGCTCTTATTTTGGCTTATATTAGCATGTTTCTGTGCAGTTAATAGATTAAAGGCACAAACAGATACACTACAATAATAAAAAGGGGGTGCTCCTGTCTCCCCCATATCTTAATAGGAGAACTATGTATGCTACCAAATCCCCTCTGCTATTGTCACTACTATCTGGTGTGAGCATCAAGCAGTTCATTGCTCCAATAAGACTGTCGTAGTTTTCTCTCCATCCTTTTTTTGAGAAAGTTAGTCAACCTATCTGCCTTTATAGGTATTTCTCCATTAAAACCCATCATGCATATTCTGAAGTTGAGGATAACAACCCCCAATTACCGCAAGATAAATCACCGCTGCAAAAGGTCTCATTTCTGAGATACTTCCATACTTTCAGAGATTAGAATTGAAGGAATGGCTCTATAGTGGCAATTTCCAACAACATGTTCATAATTCTTACAATGCCTGTAGTGAAATGTACATTGATTCTGCTTGACAGCACTAGGCAAGGATACTAACTTAACTTTAAAAAAATAATAATCAGAAATTCAACATACCCAATGTAGGATAAAAGCCTTTCAGAGAATAATTCCTGTAAGGTGAGTTCTGGGGAACAATGGTGTGGAAATTGCAACTGTATGCTTATAAATGTTCCATGGAAATCAAGATCTATTTGCCTTTAGCTTGAAACAGACTTGTAAGCCTCTTTCCCCTTTTTTTGTTCATTTTATTATGCCATCCTTGTCTATGAAAAAAAGGCAGGCATTTATATTCATTTAAAAAGGCATTTCTACCAACACGGAAGACTAAAGGGATCAAGGTTACCTTGCTACTTCATGTCTTCTGATGCTGGGAAGTGATCCTTCTTATTTTTACTTTGGTGTAGGACTTTAATAGTCCCCTCTGCCTGTGTTTCTCCCACCATATTTGTGGCACGACACTGGTAAACACCCTCGTCATCTTTTGTCAGAGGATTAATCTAGAGGGAAAAACAAGCACAAAACATATTCTCTCTGGGGTTTGTTTGTTTTGCTCCTATAATTGCAGTGTGATTGTATTTGCATACCTGTAATCCCTTTTTATATTGTTTTCAATAGAATCAGGGACTGAAAAACCTTCCCGATATCACCATTTAGTGAACGTTTGGGTACAGCAGTTCCTTTGCTATTTAAGAACAATAATTCTTGTGAAACGGTAAGTCTCTCCTTGTATGCCAGGTATAAATACGGTTTTGATCAGTCCAGAACAGACTTGATAATTTCCTGGCAATCAACTGGGAAAAACAACCTTGTCTGCTATCCCAAACGTGCTTTTTCAAGAGGCAACTGGACTTTTTGGTTTCTCTTTGAAGACGTTTCGCTTCTCATCCAAGAAGCTTCTTCAGCTCATCTTGGATGAGAAGTGAAATGCCTTCAAAGAAAAACCAGAAAGTCCAGTTGCCTCTTGAAAAAGTACCTTTGGGACAACCGTGACCTGGATGATTGAGAATCTCCACAAACCTTGTTTATTGTTTATTATTTCAAGGTATACAGCTCTCATAGAATTAGTAGTAAATATTACACATATAAAATCCAATAAAATCGGATGCAATCATCAAAAGTAAAGGCTCCCTGAATTAAGATCAATGGTGGATCTCTTGGCAAAAAGGAGTGGTTTGCTACAACCTTCTTCCTAGCTGTTTTTGCGTTTCCTGTGTTAGCCTATTAGCTGCAGGCTTTATGCATGATCCTCCATTGAAGTACTGGTCTGTCCACAGGGTGTAAGATGTTTATCACAATGCTGCAATCAAAACACCTTTGTCTTTAATGTGCATCACATGTAAAAAATTAGTTGGGGCTTTGATGGCACCATTGTGCTGTTATCTTGACTTTTTTGATCACAGCTTGAGGACCTGTAACTCTGCTTAACTTTCAAGATTAGACAAGGGCAGCTCGGTGACATCAATTGCCGTAAACAAAATTGTTATGGAAAGGCTTTCCTGAAAATATAAAGCGTTGAGGTTTACAGTGTATATAATCTAAAAGGTATCTCTTCTAAATTATATAATTTTATTATAAATAGTAATTTAGTGATTTATTGCTACGTTGTTACTTACTTTTCTATAATATGACAATTAACTTTTAAAGAAGCAGTGTTAATTGTAATGTTTTTTGAAATTTAGATTTGAAAAGGTCAGGGAGGAAAAGGAGAATAAAGAGTAGTAGTCCAGGCTAAGCACAACTAAGTTTTCTCCATAACTTTCAAGTTCTATTTTCCAAGGTTTCTGTCCCAGTTTTTATGTGGACATCCAAGTGAAACTGGGGTTTTGCAAATATGTGTTCTTGCAGAGGTCATGGGGGAGTGGCAATTTTGAAGTTAAATTCCTCCCCATTCTTTAAACAAACACTTATATGTCTGTGGGTTCTAGATCTGGATAAGACAGTAATTCCTCTTTGCAAGAAATTAAGATAACTTGCTCTACATAGAAGAAACAGCTTGACTGGTGTTCAAAGCCATGATCGGTTAAAGCAGTCCATGGGATTGACACAATGTAATGGACAGCTTGCCTCTTTCTACCTGCCTTTTTAAATTCTTCAACTCTAGGGTCCTTTAAAACATTTTTTTGTTGTAGGAAGCTTCTGGTTCCCGTTCAATAAAATAATTCTTTCCAATAATTCCTGGAAAAAGAATGAAATGGGAGACTTTGAAATTGTTCCCGTTCTTCACTGAGTAGAGGACATAGTGTGATGTCCAAAAGCATGAGATGCTACCAAGGGAAGCAACATGTTTGCAACATAGGTTGCCCCGAAAATACACATCGCTCAACTGAGTGATGTGGTAATAGAGGTTCTGTATTGTAATTTGAATACAGTATATCAAAGTTTTTTGCTTGATTGGATTCTCTCCCCCACCTCCACCTAACAGTTAATGAAGATACTTTGCGCTACTGAAAATGGTATTGAAATTCTAATACGTATTAAATCTTCAAGTAACTTTTTATCAATAAAATGCTAAATGTGACCATATTATGTATTGCCATTTTGTATCATGATATATCACCATTCTTTTGTGTTTTTTAATAAATATATTATTAACTTTACCACCTGTAATTTCTATGGGGAAAAAATAGGAAAAAAAAGTTTGAAATATAGCATATCAATAGGAACATGTGCTTGGCACTGGAATTCAATTAATACTTGGTTGAAGAAAAAAATACAGAAGGAAATTCTACTTCATACATAATATATTCAAGTCTTCTGGATTGATCAAGTTCAGATTTCCAAGTAGAAAACAATGAGTTCAGCACATTACTTTGTGCATATCCCAGGAGGGAGTTCTCCATCAGCAAAGGAGTGTAAGAATGGATAATCTTACTGTCAGTGAAAAGGTACTTGAAAGAGAATTGCATGCTGGCTACAAAGCCTAAAGACCCTCTTAAGGGCCCCCCCCCCCCCCCCCCCCCCCACAACAAA
>JANHFL010000213.1:279623-293809 GCA_032468155.1 Oxyrhabdium leporinum
TCTGTGGCAGCCCCTCAGATGTTGGAACACCACTATCATGTCTCCCCTGGTCCTTCTCTTCTCTTCACTAGACTAGCTGTGCCCAGTTCCTGTAACCGTTCATCATATGTTTTAGCCTCCAGGATTATACACAGCGTTTGGCTGAATTTCAAAGCCTGTCTAGTTGCAATCCAATCAGTCTCTGGCAAGAGCAGCCTATCTATTTCCTGACAGTCTGTTGAAAAGGATAGGATCATGATGATAGGAATAAATGGGATGACATTTCCATCAAAGAAAAGAAAGGAAAGGAAGAAAATGAAATAAAGAGAAGAAACCACCAACACACTGGAGGGTCTACTAGATTAATAGCAGACCCCACCTTCCCCCTCATTCCCTGCTTACCCACCCACCCATCTTTTATTCTCATATTGCTCTATCCTTGGTTTCTTTTTTTACGGTTTATTCTATTGTTCCTTTACTTTGCTACTGTTATATTTAGACTTCTTTTAACTTCTTCATTTATGTTGTTGTTGTAAGCTGCCTAGAGTAGCCCCATGGCGATATAGGTGGTGAATAAATTTGACAAATGTGGCTTTTATACCACAAATCGCTGGTTTTAATCACACTCACCGATGACATACAATCCTGATGGATCATTTGCCAAAGAAATGAGATCCTACACCTAAAAATCGTTCCGTGTCCCAGTAGCTGTCCTACCACAAACTGCCCCTTCTGACATACTTACCAAAACCCAACCTGTGCTCTCATGCTTAGAAGGACCACCTCGAACCTGAACAGCCATGTTAACTCTGTCTCCGGGCAATTCTTCTAAGAGCCTAACTCCCTTGGGGGACTCAGTGACCTGTGGGATTTAACCAAGACAGCATATTTGAAAGAGATTCATTGGCTTAAAATTATTTACATGTATTTATTTAAACATTTGTGTCTAACAATTTTTCTTTTGAACAACATTGAGGCTTTGTTTAATGGAGAATATTTTGTAGCTCAGAGTTGAAATGAAAGGGCTTTGGTGCTCTCTGAGCTTAGTTATTTTCTTGTGTTGTTTAATATTACGCATCATCATAACCTTACATTCCAATACCCTAAGACACTTTATTTGCTTTAGCTGTCATACCCCTTTTCCTAGCCTACCATTACTCAAGACTCCCCTTCCTGGGATATTCATAGGCTTAACCATCTAATGTATGATGAACAGTTGGAGGCCCCTGGACCATTTTTGGCACCCTCAGAGCTTCTGGTATCTGCTGCCAAAAATTGAGAGCATCATGAGAAAGGAAACACAAGGCATTTATTGTGCAAGTCCTAAAATAGCCACAATGCAAAGATTTATTTAAAAAATAATAGAGAAGACTTGCTATATGCATCTTGTATCATTACCTCACTCACTACAATTCTTTAGCCACCCACAAAATGGTACTGGTGTCAGCTGACAACTGGCTGTTCATCTAACAAAAAGGTTGATAATCTACCTCTATCATGACAATCTCTTCTAACACTACATATTCAACAATAAACAGAGCTCACTGAATTTAAAATATATTTTATCTTCAGGACCTCAATGCTTTTGTCAGCTCCAGCTAATTAAGGGTAAAGAAAAGCTGTTAATACGCTAATTGCAGTGTATTAAGGAGCTGCTCTTCACTCCTGCTGGATTTTAATGGGACCTTTAAGATCCATTCCTCTATATCCTGTAAATTGATCTTTTTTGGCTTCTAGAAGATGCACGATCAACTGAATATAGATCACAACCTACTCCCACAAGTAAGATATTGCTTTTGAGTCAGAAGTATTCCTGGCATTGATGTAGCTTCCCAAGTCAGCCAACTGGCATCTAGAAGGACCCTTAACTTACTTTTTTCCAAGTGATGATTGGTGTTGGAACTGCTTTCACCTCACAGGACAGATAGACCTGAGCTCCAGTTACATTGTGAATCCTTTTTGGTGGCACAACTATAGCAGGAGCTGTAAGAAACAGAGATATGTTACATTTTAGAATCAGAATGTGAGTCGACTTACAACAGTTCATTTAGTTACCAGGGTACTGGAAAAAGTGACTTATGACCATTTTTAACAGTTACAACCTTGGTAGCACCCCCATGATCATGTGATCAAAATTGACATCCTTGGCAACTGGTTCATACTTATGACCATCATTGTGTCCCAAAGTCATATGATTCCCTTTTGTGACCTTTTCACAAGCAAAGTCAATGGGGAAGAGAGATTCACTTAACGAATGGGTTACTAACTTATCAACTGCAGTGATTCACTTCACAACTGAGGCGAAAAAGGTTGTAAAATGGTGCAAAACTCACAACAAACATTTCACTTAACAACAGAAATTTTGGGCTCAATTGTGGTCATAAGTTGAAGAATACATGTACTGTGCCTCTATTTGGAAATAAATAGATATATTTTATAGTTGCACTTTGTAGCCTTGTGAGTTTTTTATGGAATAGAGATAATAAAAATAGTTCCCTTAGTGAATGGTTGTCAGTTTAATTCTTTGCACTAATATCAGTACTTTAAAATAAAGTGGCTTAAAGTTATATTTCGTTTGCTAGCATGGAAATATAATGCTTAACGATTCGTGAAGAACAATCTGGAGCCCTGTAAAGAATTTGGATTCTTGAGTGGCATATAAATTACTACTATATATCTTTTTCATTGTCCCTTCTTCTGAGGTAATTGTAGAGATGCCTCAGGAAACACAAAGACAATTTAAGAAAAAAAGCTTTAGTTGTCCAGGATGTGGTGCTGTTGCTCTTTCATGGAATGGTGCTTCTTCATGAAGACTTTCTTAACTATTCAGAGTTCTTGCGCAAGAAAATTTCAGGGTCTGAAAAAAAACCAGACTCTTCAAAAATATGAATGAAAGATGAACATGATTACAGATGTACAAAGCAGGAATCCCAGAAGCGCCTGATCTGCACCATTATACAACATCTGAGTTTTAAGGAATTGAATTATGTCCTGATCAGATTGATCCTGGTAAGAAAAAAAACCCTTTGAAATGGAACATTCAGTCTGCTAGTCTACACTCCATTAAATGCAGAAACAGACAATCTGAGATTTTCAGATGTTGTTGAATTTAGCACCCAAGAGCTCTAACCAGTATAGTTAATGCTGGGACTTCTGGGAATTGTAGTTAAGCAACCTCCAAATTCCTAATACTAAATCATGATTCAAAGAAGTTAAGGTGGAACTTACTTATTAAGGTTTCTAACAACTTAAATGGTTTGTAAAAATATTATCTTTAAAGTATTATTTAATATTTTAAAATACATAGTTTTAAATAATCTGCTGTTAGTTTTGGTAAAGATTTAAGAAAGCAATGCTTCTGATGCATGCATATATCTAGTCTGTCTGTCTATCTAATCTATCAATGTTCTATTTGACTGGGGTGGCTTTTGGGCCAGTGAGTGTTTTTAATAATCTACTATTGAAATGATTAAATGCAACAAAAGAAGATTCCCAGATATTCTGCCATGCACCCCCAAAGAAAAAAATGGAATGTAATGAATAGCTGTTTTATAGTAATTCTTAATTCTATGCACCCAAAGGATTTTTAATAATTTTAATATCATGATTTTTTAACATTATCTTCTGAAGGCGGGGTGGGGCGGGGGAGTTCCAAAGCCAACATATGCATGGTTTTCTATATTGGAAAGGATTATAACTCCATGCTTTTGTTTATTCTCAAGTCTCTTTTGGTTCTGGGACACCCAGGACCAGTTGTCAACAATTGTTCTTTACGTCTTGTTTGGTAGAAGTGAAAATGGAATAAATATACATCCTGGGAGTAGTGACTGCTCTTTCAAACTAGCAAGGCAACTCAAAGGTTCATGTGTCTTAATCTTTCTATAGTTCTCCTTTTGATTTCACGCAGAGTTCTCTCTTAGCTGTATCTATGGCAACACTTCAGAATGATGGCAAGCCTTCTGGGATGGAGGGAGGAGGCTTGTAAAATTAAGCCAATTTCCTTTCAGCTTCCCCAATTCACAAGGAATATGCAGAAAGCCTGGATTCCCTTGCCATTAGCACTGCTTCCCTTGCAGATGGCAATTATCGCCCTGGAAAGGGGGGGGGGAGAGACTTCTGGATCAATCTCTGAGAACACAATAGAAAATCCCCCCCCCCCTCCATTAGGCTTGGCTGTTTGGAACTGACATAGCAAGATGTGTTCCACACCTGGCACGCTGGGAGAATCCAAAATAGAAGATGCCTGCAGCTAAAGCAACAGGGAAGGCAGGAATGAGTGGCTGGCACCTGTCTCTTGTCACAATGTTCTTTGAAAACGATGGGAAAGTGAGGGAACGGTAGGCCATCTGTTAGAAGAACTCCCATCTGTAACGCTTCAAATGAGAAATTAATGTCTGTAGTAATTTTATTGAACTGTGTCTGTAAAAAAGGTGAAATTTCCAATCTACTAATTTCCTTTAGATGCCAACATTACAGGTAGCCGTATAGTTATTGCCTCGTTTAGCAGTTACAATGATGATGGAAAAGTAACTTGGCAACCAGTCTTTGCATTTCCAACTTTCACAAGTCTGTAAAGCAAAGGAAAACGGAAATAAGATTGCTTAACAACCAAACAGTTGTGGTCATCAAACAAGGAGTACCTATATAGCTGCTGAGACTCTTCTGGTTCATGAATGAGGATGACTAGGGAGCATAACTGTTTACATGTGCTTTAATACAGGTTGTCTGTTAGAAGCACTGTACCTTTCAAGGATTATGGTGATGAGGAGCAATAGCAGATTAATAGTAGACTTTATTCTTTATAGCAGTTGACTAACTTTTATTTTACAGTTCTTCCATATGTATTAGATTTTCCAAGGTTAATGGACAGCACTGTTATAACCACATTAAGTCCCTTGCCAATGATTTTGATGGACAAAAAAAAAAAGAAAAAGATGTAAACTAGATTGCCAAGGAATAAAATCCACATGGTCTGCAAAAATATGACATTCGACAACAGATTTATAAACAGATCTCATTATGTAGAATCAGGTAAGAAATGGGAAATGGATACTGGAGTAGAAAGATTCAGAAACACTTTTCTCCATATAGAACAACGGAGTAACAGAATTGCAAGGGATCTTGGAGGTCTTCTAGTCTAACCCCGTTTAAGCAGGAAACCCTATACCATTTCAGACATATATCTGATCACTTCTTAAAAACTATCAGTGATGGAACATCCACAATTTCTGGAGGCAAGTCGTTCCACTGATTAATCGTTCTGTCAGAAAATTTCTCCTTATTTTTAGGTCGGTTCTCTCCTTGACTAGTTTCCATCCATTGCTTCTTGTTCTGTCTTCAGGTACTTTGGAGAATAGCCTGATTCCCTCTTCTCTTGTTTTATAGCCTTGAGAAGTCATGTATTCTCCAGGAGTTCTTTGTGACAGATAAAATTGATTTCCATCTGCATGGTCGTAGTGCACAATAAAAATCAACACTATTAGGATCAGCAATATTGTTTTTGAATCTTCTAGCCTGTAGGAAATGACAAGTATACACCATGATAAAACCAGTACTTTTTAGATGTTATAAAACTTGCTACATTTGGCAGACTTAATACCACTTCCTTCTAAACCAGTGTTTCTCAACCGTGGCAACTTCATCTAAGACGTGTGAATTTCAGCTCCTACAATTCCCCAGCCAGCTATGCTAATTTTGAGAAACACTGTTCTAGACAGATGAACAATGACATCTTAGACAGGAGATGAAAAAAGATGAGATAAAAAAGCAGAATCTTTTTCTGTCATTAATATTACTATATATTTCTTTATGTAGGGAATTTGGAGAGGGACATATATTTTTTAAATAAAGGGCAGTAGATATTTATCAAGAATGTAAAAGAAAAAATTGTAGGAAAAAAACATTGCTGCTTTTGCTTCAGTGGGATCATTTTATGGTTTTCTATAGTAAAATGATTTTTTCTGTTCATTGTTTTAAGAATTACATGTACTCTCCCTCCATCAAAAAAGAACAGAAAGGGCAGCTGTTTCAAAATACTGAAACACTGGGATTTCATGTAAAGAATTTCCATTTTCAATTAGTTTTTCAAGGACACATAGACAACAGTAAAGTTTTCTTACAGCTCTGGTATAAGATTCTATCTTTTTAATTAAGAATAATAACTAAAAAGAATTAATAACCTATTTTTGTCTTTGAGCTAGTCTTGACTCCCTGTAAGAGGTCTGGATTAGTTCCTGTAATTTTCCTGATATTTTCAGAAATGATTTCCTATTGCCTCCTTCCTAAGACTAGTAGAGAGTGACTGGCCCAAAGGTGGCTTTGTGCCTAAGGCAGAACTACAACTCACAATCTCCTAGTTCCTAGCATGGTGCTTTAACCACTGTACCAAACTGGCTTTCTAATAAACTTTATAGCATGTACAATAAAGAGCTAATTGAGATGCCAACATGAAGTCTCAAATAGATAAAAATATAGCTTTTTAATATAAAATTCAAATTCATAAAAAGTATAGCTTAGAGGAAATAGCACTTGCTCATGAATATTTCCTCTAAGCTACATCTTGTAGAAATAATAATAATAAACAGGCATCTTTGATAAATACTACCATAAACTCCTTTAAATAAAGACAAGCCTTGATTATAATAAATAATGGGCTATATTTTTGTATTTTAATAAAAAGGATTACCAGTATGTCTGGATTTTTCCATCTGTAATCTGGCAGATCATTTTATCTACCACAAAATCCAATTACAGGATGATTTTTCCATACTGCGATTGTATCAGTTTGCTTTGTTCACTACCTCTCCCATATTTTCTGACCCCAGAATGCATTTCCACAGGAGCCAAAATAAGTGGGATTTCCCAGACACCATTTATTCATCCATACAGCTAAGCTTCACAGATGTCAATGCAATTCAGCCTAGGTAGACTTTCCCACAGATGCTTCACAAAGGCTGGGTAAAGCCTAAATTGAAGCAGCTAGAATGAGCACTCAATTTAGAGAAGAGCTGCAAATCAGCATTTTTTCCTGAATCTCAGCCATTGATTAAAGACCTCATCCCATCCCCCATAAACAAACAACACACACACACACACACACAACTCCTTTCCTTGCTAAGTCTTGGGCTCATACTTAAACTCACTGGAAAAAAAAATGATGCCAACCAATAAACGCATCTGAGTGGATGTGCAGCCCTTTACTACCTTACCAGGTTTTACCCAACTTGATTCAGGTTCCAAAATATTTTTAGTATTGTTAGTATTGTTAGGAGCCAAAAAATATATATATTAAAAAAAAATAAAAATGCTACTGAATCACGTTCATGTGAACTGAGCCAAAAAGCCCCATTGTGAAAGATAAAGAGATTCTAGCAGAGACCTACTTCATGTGCTGCAGTCAACATTCAGGCAGGAAAGAGATGTCTCTCCTCCTCCACGCAAAAAAAACAGCCTGATGCCTTTTTGTTTCAGAGGAAGCAACTGAGGTGGATGAACTTCAGTTCATACAAGCCATTCAAACATGGTAATCCCTATCATGATTTACAGAATTAATTAACCTCCCAAGCTCACACAGATCAACTGAATCTAAGCTATGGATTAGCCAAACAAATTTTTTTAGTTAGGTGAGTTGCTTTTAGAGAAGCAAGCAGCTGAGGTAAATATGCATTTGGTCACAGTTGTGTATCCCACAGAGCCAAAATATGATTTTGGCACAGTCTATACTAACTGAACTCAGGCAATGTGGTTTATAAAGAGTAGTTTATTGCTCAGGGTATTGTTAGGCATCCCAACCAGCTGTGGTTTGTTCAGCAAACCCTAGTTATCATAATGTGTAAATCAGGTCAGACCTGAGAAGGAAGCAAATAGCAAAGGCCACAAAGCTCCTATAGAGGCCAGAATAGCATGGCTCCCGCCCTCCCTTAAATGTATGGAACCTATGAAAATTAGTCTTTTTAAAAAATGCAGTCATAACATTAAAGGATAACCAAATAATGTGACCATTGTAGTTCTCAGAATTCATATCCCACAAGGACATGCTGTACTGAAATTCTGCAAGTTTCAGATCTTGAGGAGAAACTTTAAACAAATTATACACTTTTAAACATTTGTCTAACCCTCTGGATCCTCCAATAATTTGGAGGATGGCATCATCTGTCTGCCAATGACACCCTATTATGGTATCATGAACTTGGACCATATGTCCTGCTGGAAGATGAAGGCTGTAAACTGACAAGAGTCAGTTGATTACAACAGGGTACAAATCCAACAAACAAACTTTTTCCTTGCAATTTTGACCGATGATTCCCAGAAATTGTAATCACTAACGGTGAATAGGAAATACTGCTAAATATGAAATTTCATTCAGAATTACCACACATTTTGTAGCTGGTACCCAATCAAGTGCAAGTATTGTATAACAGCATTTTAGATAAAGCCCTTTTTAATCACTATTGTTCATAAGGAATCTCTTACTTTTTGAAACCCAGCTGATTGACATCTTTTATTTTTTGCAATTAAGAAAGTAAGGAATGGACAATAATTTCTCACTATCTTCTCACCAATCAGATATGTTAGTGAGAACAATAAATCAATGAGATAAATTAGCTTAAGTGTTTTAAAAAACTTCTACAGTTTTCACTCAGTTGTAATAAAGCAAACAAAGAGGCTCAATAAAGAAGCTGAGGTCAGAAATAGTTGATGACAGCAGATGCTGATGGATGGATGGAAGGATAGATTATACCCTGCATCAGATTGAAGATCTTTGCTGAAAATAGTAGTAAAACAGATGTCCACAATGGAAAATTGGAGGAAAAACTGCTTAATCAGATATCTGGGTTTGCACATCCAATTTAGACTTTTTTTTTTAAATCCTGCTTAGAATGAAAATGAAATTAATACAATTTTTGCTCAAGAATGTTTGCTATTGTTTTAAATTTGTTGCCGATTTCATTTCTTAAAAGAACTTCTCCAGAGAGTTTGAGATGGTGGGTGAGAGTCTGTTAGTTTTATCTTCCTCATATATGCAATTAATGTTGCTAATTTTTGGGCAAAATCTGTTTAATTTGTACATATTTTAATCTTGTATTTTATATCTTAAATTTTATATGCCTTATTTTAATTGTGATGGTTCTGACATGAATAAATAAACATCCACCTCATAGCCTTTCCTGAATTGTCCAAGAGTGGCAGCTGGATGCAAGTCAGAAAGGACAGAATAGCTGGAGTACCCCAAAACGTGGTATACTCAGGCAGTCCTTGTTTAATTAACAACTACAATTGGGGTGGCAACTCAGTTGCTAAGCAAAGCGATTGCTAAGTGAAACCATGGCTGTGTTTGTGATGTTACTTCAGCTTTCCTTTGCTTTACAGACCTGCAAAGCAGGTGATAAATGTATGGATTGCTCACAAAATTTTCATCACCGTTGTAGCTCCAGTAGCTAAATGAGGCAGTTGCTAAGTGAGGACTACCTGTAAAAGTAGTAAAAAAAAAAGATGGTAGTTGCAACCATGAAATCCTACCCTCCCCCCTTTTATATACATCATGTGGTTGGTTGTGGCTGCCATATTGACTTTTTACATCTCCCCCTCCCAGAGATAGACCTGTAGATGGAACAGCTTTAATGGAAGCCATGTAGTAATCCACTCAATTTTGTTCTTGCAAACCATTTATTTTAACAATCTCCTATGTCAACCCCACCCCTCCCCAAAATCTGGTCCCAGTTGAGGACTGCAGCCCAAAAAAAATGTAATGGGATAGGTTTTGCAATTGAGTGGCACAAGGCATTCTATGACAAAGGAACATTATATTGTATAGTGGTTACTGCCATCAGCAGCTGGCATATAGCAATATTTTAGATTCCCCAGGAAGAATTACCAACCCCACCTACCTCGCAAACTGTTTTTCATGACATCTAGACCAATAACTCTTTGAAATAATGCAGAGTTGCGGGGCAACATCTGCAGCATGACAGTTTCATAGCACAAATGTAAGCAAACAAGCCATTCTTAATTCTTTTCAAACCATACAATATGACAACCCAGCATGTGTCAGCCTCTTTTTTTGTTATTTTATGCAATTCCTGAGTCCATTATACTGTCAATCTCCCTGTCTATGGAATATTGTTGATTCTAGCTTCTTAAAGATTAACTCTTCATTAACCTACTCCACAATTCCTTCTCCACAAAACAATTTTACTTTATTGTTTTAATCAATTTTCTAACCATTTTGCAAGAACTCAAATCCTCCCAAGATGGCTTACAGCATAAAAACCAGGCAACGTTTTAAAAACAAGGATTTCAAATGCAACTTGTTAATGTAAAATACATTTTAAACTACCCATTAGCAGCAAATACCACAATTTATCTTCAATTAGACATGAAGGAAAAGTGAGTTCTTAGCATAGCTCTTTATATCTCTTGGAAGGGAAAGGGTAAAAGCTCTTGGGAGGCAGCCAACAAATAAGATTTTGAAACTGGCTTTAAAAACAGAAAAAAGGGCATTCACATGGGCCATAGATTGGTTTTAAACCAACTATGTCCAATTAACATACCCATAAATGCAAATTCAACAATATTCAGCTGGTATTGTGAATATTTAATTAGAGCTAAGTCCCTACATACACAGTGGGAGCTCTTAGGTTTTAATGATAAAAGTCTCTATAAGAAGAATATAAAGAAAGTCAGTCATGCTAAGTAATATAAACATATAGAGTGCTCCCAATAGGTAACATTACATAGTGGAGTAAGACAAACTATAGTCCTAGACAAAGGTTGCATTTGTGGATCATTATGAGGAAAATTGTAGGCAGGAGCATTAGGTATGTTTACTTGCTTGAGTTATAGATAAAAGTGTCAGGAAATGATAACAATAACAATTAGTGCTCCCTGCACATTCTGAACTATTTCTTCCAAACTGAATCCAAAGCACCGCAAACCTTCAGCATTTTCTTTCTTTGGATAATAGTAAACAGTACTAAAATATCCCAAGTATGTCTTCTGAGAATTTCACGGCTGCGTTGATTTATACAATTGCTCTGAGCTTGCACTATTGTCCTGAAAGAGAAGCACATAGTACAGGGTATTGGTCTGTAGTTCCATGGAATTATGCTCTTCTCCCTTCATTTTTGTGTTTGGGAATACACAGTACATGTTTTAAGCTCTACTATACTAGTAGAGTAAGTGCTATGGGGCCATGAAGTGGGGCCATAAAGCTCAGCTTTATATAATGGCTAAATGTAGCCTTAGCAGCAGAAAGCAACTACAATTTTAACACACAGCTGAAATACAAGCACAGCAGTACCAGCAATATTTAATTTCTACTTTGGTGATAACTTTAAAAAAAGTATGATAAAGAATTAAAGTTTGAGAAACCATGCCTTAATTCAGTATTTTATTCATACATCCACCCATCCCTCCATCTAATTTATATGGTTACCCATCTCAACTGTGACTGTGGGTGGTAAACAGACTTAAAGAAAAACGTTTTTAAACATTTCAGAAGTTAAAATACAGCCACTAAGCAGCATCAAGCCACATCACTAGCAAAACCAAAAAGTTGGTTCCTGTACATCGTCGAGGCCCCAGGCCTGGCCACAGAACCAGGTTTTACAAAAGGCCAGCAGTGACAGGGCTACCCTTGTCTCTGGAGGAGAAATGTCCCACAAGGTGGGCAGTGTGGCAGAATAGGCATGTCTTCTGGGCCCTGCAAACTGATATTCTTTTGCCGAATGACCTGAAGTGTGTCCATCTGGTCTGACTGGATTGGATGGGTAAAAACAATTGGGGAGAAATGGTTCCTCAAGTAACCTGGTCCTAAACCATGAAGGGCTTTAAAGGTGAAAACCAGCACATTGAATTGCATTTGGAAGCACTCTTGCAACCAATGCAACTCACAAAGTACTAGTGTTACAGACACTGAGTAAGCAGAGCCATTTACTACATTTGCTGCTACATTCTGCACCAACTGAAAATTCCAAATGCTTGTCGAGGGGAGCTCAATGTAGAGTGCATTGTAATAGCAATAGCACTTACTTATATACTGCTTCATGGTGCTTTACAGCCTCTCTCTAAGCGGTTTATAGTCAGCATATTGACCCCAACAATCTGGATCCTCATTTTACCAACCTCGGAAGGATGGAAGGCTCTGAGTCAACCTTGAGCTAATGAGAATCGAACTGCTGGCAGTCGGCAGAATTAGCCTGCAATACTGCATTCTAACCACTGTGCCACCACAGCTCACAATAGTCCAGATGAAAGATCACAAGGGCATGGGTGACAGTGTGCAGGGTCCCCCAATCCAGAAAAGCACCTCTAAACTTCAGTGTTGCAATGATGTTGGCAATATTCAAGAGGTGAATCAATTTAGTTCCGGTTTAGCTGCAGATTAACTGAAATTGCAGTGAAGCCAATAGTTTCTTTTAAAAAACTCATCTTATGGGCAGTCTCATTTTCCTAAGGAGGGAAGATGTCACCCCAACTCCTGACTCCTAACTCAATAAAATCATTATTCCCTTTCCCTTGTACAGTTTCAGTTTAGAACATATCTCCAGGGATGTTGTTTGAAAAAAATAAAAAATAATGTGTTTTAGTGCTTTGCAGCATGCTGGCCTCTCCTGAAAGGGGGGAGGCAGTGGGGGGGGGAGACAAAACTCTTACAAATTTGGCTGGGCTACTATGGATGAAGGAAGAGTGGCTGTAAACAGTCTGGTGACATTGGAATTGTTATAAATCACTAGCAGAGAAATGCCTTTTAAGTGAGATGCCGATTTTTCAATCAGAGAACTAACTGAAAGCAATTTCACAGGTGAGTTGCAAAATCTCCTTAAATTAGTTGTCTGAGCTCACCAAACAATACAGGTCAAACACAGCTTCATTTTAGAAATAGTCTTTTGTGGCTGTGTAGCAATCACACTCACTGAACATCCCTTATGTGGGAGCGATGAGTGTAAGTCAGATGTAAAAAGCCCCCAAAGTCTAAACTTTTCATAGCTGAGCTATAAAACTCTGGATGACTAGAAGATGACACCAAAAAAACATAGAGTTACCCACTCACCACAATTTTCTGCTCACTGGTATTATTCAATACAGATTAAGATTTCTCATTTTCCCTGTACTGTATCATTTTCTCACCTGTGAATATACCAACATATACAGTGAAACCAAGGTCAATAGTCCTTAAAACAGATCTGGAAAGATTTGTGAATACAAACAGTCTTTGACTTACAACCATTTGTTTAGTGACCATTTGGAATTACAACGGCACTGAAAAAAGTGACTTATGATTGGTCCTCATATTTACGACCATTGCAGCATTCCCATAGTCATGTGATCAAATTTATGGTGTTTACCATGGCTGCCAGAATTCCAGGATCGCGTGATTGTCATTTGTAATCTTCCCAGCCAGCTTCTGACAAGCAAAGTCATTAGGGGAAATCCAGATTCGCTTAATGACTGTTTCACTTAAAAACTGCAGTGATTTGCTTGACGACCATGGCAAGAAAGGTCATAAAGTTGACTCATTTAATAATCATCTGGTTTAGCAACAGAAATTCTGGTCCCAATTGTGGCCAGTTGTGGTTTAGGAAAAAAGGGAGATGAATTGAGGCTCCATTACTAATTAATCAAAGACACAAACAAAAACAAAGCTGGCTCTAAGGAGAATTCCACCAGGAGTTATCTACTGAAAGAGAATCAAGATAACCTCATAGCCCCTAAATTTGCCTACTATTATTAAAGAGCCTAAAGGGCACGACCATATGGCATAGGAATTCCATCACGTAGGAAAATTTACAAATGTGTAGTAAACAAAATCTTAGTATCCTCAGCATCCCTCAAGACTTCCAAGTGGCACTGGAATGACTGTATTGGAAAAAGTGAATTCTTATTCATAAATAAAATTGATTGATCTCCCTAGGATGCTCTTTCCCTGCTGTTGCTGTCTCCCTCTAGAGCCAGAGTCTGCTACCCCACCCCCAAGCATCATACTTGAGGGCATTTTCTGTAACTTTGTTAGTGGGCTGGAAGTAGCTTATGCCTTTGAAAGTGGGTAACCCTTTGATAAAAGCCAAAGGGAGAATACTTTAAGGAAATTAAAAAAGAAACTGGGGAAACAAAAAGATTCTTACAGGAGACTGAGAGGGGCAAGAGTAGATATCCTGCAAGCTAGACAATGGAAAAAGATAGAGAAGAGAGAAAAGCTTAAAATGGGC
>JANHFL010000213.1:318401-331697 GCA_032468155.1 Oxyrhabdium leporinum
TGTATATATAAAAAAAAAAAGAATCCTCTTTTTCACATTTGTACCATTCTCCATGCTGTTTCTTTGCCACCTGATAGTCAACATGTTGTGACAAGCATCTGGTCCACTCCTAAAGCACTGTGGGAGCCTCATTAACATGTTTCCAACTCAGTGACTTATCTAACTCTGTAAAAATCATGAATCTATTATTACTTTCCCTTTACAGAAATCCATTTGAGAAGCAGTACCACTTCTTAAAAAAAATCAATTTCATCTCCTTTGCAAGCACCTTATTCTAATCACTTATTTGAGCTGCATTAGGGACTAGATTTGCTATTTCATTTCTTAGCCTGTTGCTTTGTAGACCCAACATATGAGTTCCCAAATTTCTAATGATAGGAAGGAGTGTCTGTACTTCCAGATTTCTTAAACATGTCATCATAAAATTGAACTTATATGTCAGCAAATGGAATATTTTCTGTCTTGCTTAGCTTTAATGTTTCATTGTGGGTACAAACCACCATCCATCAACTGACTTAAACCTGATCGGTGAAAGTCAGTTCTTGATTTCCTCTTCCAAAATTCCTAGGAAGAAGTTCGCAAGCTTCTAAAAGGGACACAGTGCAGCAATCCTAAAAGAATAGCTTCAGTCGTGTTCTCTGTGCAGCAACTTAGAAGCAATTTTCATTTAATTCTGTAAGGACTTAATCTAAAGTAAATAGGTTTACTGTGGTAGGCAGTCCGCAAGTTGCATGTGACACTTCAGGGGTTTGACGTGAACAACAAAGAGAATGCTTATGACCCACTTCTACCACCCCATTTGCTTGTTCCTTCCTGCTTTCACGCTGTTGCAGCTGCTACGGCCACCCATTCTTCCACTCTTGTTTCTGTACTGAGAAGGTCCCATAATTGCTGGGCAATTCAGGACTATTTAGGATCATTCATTAAAATGCTGGTGCTGTCCAAACCACAATGGCACTAACGCAGAAAAAAGCAGATGTGTGGGGAGAAAACTACCAGACCGAGAGATTTTGTGCATTAGCGCTGGTGTACATTGTTTATATGTTCATGCAGATGTACGATCTTCCCAACTCATCATACAATAATATATGTACCAATAGCTGTCTACTTACAACCATTCATTTAGCATCCATTCAAAGTTTAAATGGTACTGAAAAAAGTGGCCTTTTACCGGTCCTCACACTTACAACTGTTGCTATGTCCCTGCAGTCACACGATCGAAATTGGCAACCAGCATGGATTTATGACAGTTGCAGAATCCTGCATATCACTGTTTGTGACCTTCCCAGCTAGTTTTTAATAAGCAAAGTCAATGGGAGAAACCAGATTCATTTAATGAGCACATACTTCACTTAAGGATCACAATGATTTGCTTAACAGCCATGGCAAAAAAGATAAAAAAATTCGGGCACTGAGCAATGGAAGTTGTGATCCCAATTGTGGCCTTAGGTTGAGGCTTATCTGTAGTTAAAGAGATTGTCTACTTTGGGAATATGAGACTGTCCAATAGTAATATTCTGTTCCACTGTTCATATAGCCTGTAAATTTTCTACAGTACAGAAATTCCTAGGGCTATTTGGCTGAAAGAGACAGCTAATTTACCTTAATCAGTGGAACTTAATGAAAATCTCTGGTAGTCCCTGCAAGATTCACATTTGCATTGAGACTCCCTGGGTATGGAATGATTGAGAAATTCAACCACATCTCTGTTACCAGCTATGAATGTTCCTGTTGCTCTGGACTCATTTCCTTTTTCCGCAGGTGCCACTATTCTGGGCATAGTTATCTGTTTCCCATGGATAACTCAAGAATGAAGATGCATCAGGTATTGGTTGTCAATGCCCGAGAGCCTCATCATCAATCATACTTTCAATAGCTATGTTTTTGGCAGTAATTGAAAGGCACTCAGAAGTCTTAGCAATCCATCAGTTAATTACAGACCTAATTCTGAAAAATGAGCCAATTGATGATCATTAGGGTATGATAATTTGACACAATGACATTCCAGACTGTGGTACCATGGAGAGATCATTTTAATAACCACGTGTTATCCTGCGAAACATATGCGTGATAATCACTAATTGGAGGCACTGTTTCACTATCAAGGTCCTTACAGAGTTGTTTCTTCTGCTTCATGAGAGTGTTCTTGCTGTATCAGATTAATTACAAGCTCTGCGATCTATGTTGGGTAAAAGCACTATAAACACAGTGTTGCACTCTGCCTACTATTGGTTTGGGCCCTCTCAGAGGTCATTAAAGTATGGACTGAGAGCTCTACTGGTTTTAAAGACAATAATTTATACTACTGGAAATCTATTGCTCCCTTGGAGTACAACAAAAGCTGGAGAAGGAATTTGAGTCAGCTGGCAGAAAAAAAGAACAGCTCACTTATACAGGAAAGATTAGCTTGATTGACTGAGAAGAACCATTTTATCCTGACGAAAGAGGAGAAGAGGTAAATTAAGCAAAAGAAGGGGGAAAAATAGTGATTGAAAAAAGAGGAGAATGCAAAGAATGACAGGCCAGCTCAGGAAAAAAATAAGATACACTGCAATCAAGCCACAATACATTTATTTCTATTCTCTGGGGCTACCAAAGTAACAATCATCACTATGTTTGCCTTTCTCCTTATTTTCTATTTTTTTCCTTGAATGTTTGGATTCTAGACCCAGAAAACAGAGATAGTCTAATTACTATTTTCCTAAACCACAGTGAGGAAACTTTTTGGCTGAAGAATCAGTTTTTTTGCTTTAAATATAGCTTGCCATGAAAAAAAAAGTCCATAAATAATCTAAGCACAATGCTCAGAATGTTTGGGTTGCAACTTCTACGCCAGATTTCCATAACACGGTGCCCTTGACATGGGTCAAACATCCTTATCTATCATCACACACTGGTCAGGGATGACAGGCATTATAAACTAATCACATTCAGAAGATGTAACATTGGGGAAGACAGATTTAGAGTATAGCAGGAATGAGCAGCATGAGTCTGCATTTTCATTAAGTGTTGTCCAACTCTGTTAATCTTGAGCTGGATAAGAAAACTTTTGCACCTGGAGCAGTTACTCAACAAAGGAGTTGGACAATGAGAACAGTTCTTAGCAAAGGAGATGTTCTCACAATCACAATATCATTTATATACAGCATCCTTTCTGTTTCCCCTCTTATAGGAATTCAGCTTGGAATAATGGGAAGGTCTTGGACTACCAAATGGAATTTGATCCTTAACACTGTTCTTTATCATAAATTTATTAGGCTATTGGACCCTTGGAGTTCACTTGAGGATCTAAACATGACTGGACTCCAGCCAAGGAATCCTTGTCCCCTTGGTCTCATAATCACTTGGGGAAAGGTAATCTAAAGTAGAGAAATGTTGACACTCTGTGATTCTAATCAGAAGAAAAGTCCTCATTCAGTGCCTTGGAGCAAACCCCAGTTGATTTGGGAATGGGACACAACTGGGTTTTAAAGCTTTGTTGTAAGTGTGAGATTCAGCAGCTATTACATGGTGAACTGTTGTGACTTAGAAAATATCTGAATCTACATATCTGTATAACAGATAACAATCTTTTGAATGTTCAATAGGCTTGTGCTCAATGAAGCCTAAGCAACAGGTCAGTGGAGTTTAATAGGAGTACAGGGTGAAGCAGGAGTTAGCTTACACAATGGATTGAGAGAGGTCTTTCCTACTTTATCCTGGGCCACCATTATGTCAGGCTATTTTTGGACATCAGTTTACTGATCTGGCATTATGCAGGCAGTGGCTTTTTGCAGCCCAAGGCAAAGTGGTCCTGAAAGGCCATGTCCAGTGTTTAGAGAGGAGGGCTATGCCTAAAGCTGCATCACTTAACCAACACTAGCTCAGCAGATGCAAGACCCAAAACAATGAATGAAGCATCATAGATTGTTCATACATCCAGACGCTTGTCAGGAGAAGATGGAAAAATGCTCATTTAAAGATGACAACTGTGGATGGATTAAAGTTTCTTCTGCAGTTAATGATAAGGCTGTGCCATAAGGAGATGTCTTCTAAAGTAGGTCATCTTGGTGTCATGGTTGATATGAGGATGGGTCTCAAGTAGTGTAGGAGAACTCAAGAGGAGTTCTTTCGCTCAGTCTGTTTTTGTAGTTCTTTACATCAGAAATGACAAAATCTGAAATGGTGGGATCCCTTCTTCCCATTTTGCTAAGATTCCAGGATCAAGCCGTTAAGAGCAAAATGCAAAATCAATAGAAGAGAATATTTGTAACTCAGGGTTAAATTTGTCCTTGGTGTTCTCTGAGTTTGGTTGTTTTCTTGCAGACATTTCATTACCAAACTAGGTAACATCTAGCTGAAGTTGTTCCCTAATTTGGTAATGAAACATCTGCAAGGAAACAACCAAGCTCAGAAAACACCAAAGACCTAACAAAAAGCAAAATAATAGCTTGAGGGAGGGGAGGGGGCACAACTTAGTTTAGATTTTTTTCAGTACAAATCGCACTTTTTTTTGACATACTCATTCCTTTTTATTTATTTTTTCATTAAAGCAACATAATTTTCAGCGTAAATGCATTATGGTGGTGGTAGGGCACAGAACATCATCTTATCTTTTCCTAGCTCTCCTTTCTTAAACTTTTTCTTTGGCTGTTCCTGATTATTCTTTCCTCTTCAGGATTAGAATAATGCAGGCAATGGCAGCCAGAAATTCCTTTCCTGCCCTCCCTTCTATGTCCAATGAGCAGGTGGGCTGGAAAAGCTATGATGGTGTAACCTACCACCACTCTTAACACACTTACAGTGTACTAGCAGTGATTGGCCACCTCTAATAACTATATTTATAAGTGTTTTAAAAAATTACCAGCAATCAAAAGCAGCCTTTTCTCTATAACGCAGATTCCAGGCTCCATGAAAACAAACACTGTTGTTATAAAGGAACCATAGTTGGAAGAATCATTTTACATGGATTTCAGTAGATTAAACCCTGCATATTTTAATACAGTGGGAAGGCAGCTCAGAGGCTTTGGGGCAGAGTGGTTTATTTAGCAACATGTGAAGGAGTAGCTTTTATTTGTAAGTGATGCTGCCTTGATAATGCTTCCTTAAAGACTATCTTAATTCCTTCAATGATTAGATGAGGCACTGGCAATTTGAAACAAGTTTAATCTGAAATAATTTGAAGCCAGAAAATCTCTAAATGTGAGGGGATTAGTTTTGCGTACGAGAGAAAATCTTCCGCAACTGGCATGAGTAAATTAACATTTTAGTGGCATTGCTCCTAAGAAGCTTTCCTTCCTTTTTTAAAGGCTAGCAATCATATTGACTGGCATATTCATTTGCTGTTACATGAAAATCAGATTCTGGAATTAGGGAGAAAACTTTTTCTTCTTCTGACTTCCCAGAATGCAGAGGTTTCAGAAAACAGCACTGGGTTTTCCCTCTCATTCTGCTATGCATAGTTGGGTAATTAATATCTTTGCCAGAAATGGAAAATCCAAATCTCTCTACAAAGGTTATAGTTACCTTCCCAAATGCTAAAAAGTAAGTTATGTATCACTTAGCACAACAAAATATACTCATAAATAAATTTGGAGAAAAAACCCCTTATTGCAGAGGTTCATTAATCAGACATTAATTGGAATACACCTGTTGTCCATGATTGTTGGCCATATTATATGAAACATTTAAAGCAAGGGACAGAGAGTCATGGGAAAAAAAATCTATGTGGTCACTAAGAGTAAATGACTCAATAACATGTAGTCTTGCAACCATATGCTTTTATCAGGAGGAAGTTGGATAAAAAATTGGACAGGGCACAAAGAGCCATGGTGGTGCAGTGGTTAGAATGCAGTACTGCAAGCTACTTCTGCTGACTGCCGGTTGCCAGCAGTTCAGCAGTTTGATCCTGACCGGCTCCAGGTTGACTCAGCCTTCCATCCTTCCAAAGTCGGTAAAATGAGGACCCAGATTGTTGGGGGCAATGCACTGTAAACTGCTTATAAAGGGTTGTAAAGCACTGTGAAGCAGTATATAAGTGCTTTTATGTTTGTAAGCCAAGACCTGAGTATAAGGTGGAATGAAACGACTATCTCAATCAGTGGATTTGGGGACATCATGAAATGGCAGCCTATTGTTTCTGGTTTAATTTGATTGGTGCTGTTATATTTTATTGCACCTTGGTGCCAGAATATTATTATTGTGGCTCATCACAGAGGCAGCCAGACGTTTAGACTGGATTTGGCATTTTTATTCCTCTATTAAGTCATTCCTGAGGACCTGGGATAAGCAGATGTTGTTGTTTGATGGTGTTAAAGGTATTGTCGCAGGATGTTATCTTTTCCGAGTAAGGCTGCGTTTTGTATTATTATTGTTATTAAAGTTTGTTGCACAGTCAGCCAGATATTTAAAGTGGATTTGTCATTTTAGCCACCTATCAAGTCTGTATTATTATTAGTTTTTTATCCCACTTTTTAAAATATTGGGTCTACTGAAGGTGGCAAACATAACTAATACTGCATACTATGCTCCTTGATAGGATATGACCAAGTCTTCGTTGCATTCAATCAATGTGCCTAAGATCTGGAACCTCAATTGGATCAGAACATAGAATAACAGTGTTGGAAGAGCCCTCAGGGGTCTTCTAGTCCACCCCCTTCATCATTTGCTCTATTCAGGATTGTCTTCCTGAGCAGCCAGACACGTTTTGTTAGGCCAGTGAGGTATTTCCGCCCTATAATTGTCCCTAAATTCCAAACAGTGCTACCTTTAGTATATTTTAATGTTTTGTCTATTGCAATTCTTGAGTGAAAATATAAAACAATCCTCCATGAGCTAAAACTTAGTTTTTGTGGTGAAGTGTTTATTGAATTTGTAGTCCATGTCTTGTTATATTGGGTTAGGATGCAAAAGCCTGTCCTATAATTTCCTATATAAGGAAACACCAGGCAATTCTGATTTTTTTTTCTCTGTACAGTTACAATTATCAGACCAGTATGATTCAGTTTCTCTGAATGTGGCCAAATTTTGCTCTTTATTTAATCAATTTATTTAATTTAATCACCTGGACCTCAGTATTAACATACTTTGCTACAATGTTTTATAAATAAGTCTTTCATATTTTATAAACTGCTGAAACCTGGGAGAAATTGGCACCAAGTTACTTATTTCTGAGACATCTGAGCTCTGATAAGAAAGTTAAAAAAAAGCCCCTTGAAGGTAATCTGAATTCCTTGATGATAGGAATTATGACCAGATGAGAGAGAGGGTGGAAGGAGTGGTGCAGGTATGAACAAAAGAATGAAAAAGGAAAGAAGGGAAGAGAAACTAAGAAGAAAGAGGAAGAAAATTGTTAAAGGAGGCAGACAAAGACAGAGAGGGAAACCAATTCATTCATATTCTCCTTCTCTGCTTGCCCTACATCAACAATAAATGTTGGTTGGGTGCTGGTATCAGAGGTAGTCCTTGACTTATGACCACAATTGAGCCCAAAATTTCTGTTGCTAAGTGAAACATTTGTTAAGTGAGTTTTGCTCCATTTTATGACCTTTCTTGCCACAGTGAATCACCGCAGATGCTAAGTTAATAACATGGTTGTTAAATGAATCTGGCTTCCACATTGATTTTGCTTGTCAGAAGGTCCCAAAAAGGAATCACAGGACCCCAGGACACTTCAACCATCATAAATATAAGTCAAGTGCCAAGCATCTGAATTTTGATCACGTGACCATGGGGATACTGCAACTGTTTATTTAAGTTTAAGTGTGAAAAACAATCATAAGTCACTTTTTTCAGTGCCATTGTAACTTCGAACAGTCACTAAATAAACTGTAAGTTGAGGACTACTGTAGTCTTGTGAAACCAAGGAGTGTATCCCTAGACCAGGGGTGTCAAACTCAAGGTCCGTGGGCTGGATCCGGCCCACGGGGTGCTTAGATCTGGTCCACGGGGCCTCCCTGGAAACAGTGAAGGATTGACCTGCAGTGCTTCTGCCAGTGAAAACAGAGCTCAGAAGGGCCACCCACGACCCTCCTGAGCTCTGTTTTTGTTGGCAGAGGGTTGCAGGAGGTTGTTGCAGGCAAAAATTGAGCTCGGGAGTCCATTTTCTCTGGCAGAGTGCTTGGGCCACCACAAGAGCCCCTGACACAAGTGATGTTGAGCTAGCCATGCCCACCCTGGACACACCTCCCCCGCCCCCCCGGAAATCAAACACAACCCTGATGCGGCCCTCAGTGAAATGGAATTTGACACCCCTGCCCTAGACTAAAAACACAATCAACACCAAACAGAGCCAAAAATCAGAAGTGATGGAGGTAATTCACTCCACATTCATCACCCAGCGTACCAAAGGCTGCTATGAAGCTGCTGCTTCACAGGGGATTCCAGTCAACATTCAGAGAAGAGCAACTGAGGAGAGGTTGCCTTGCAACCCTCAGACAGCTAAAAGCCTCCTCCATCAGCTTTTGCTTACATTCAGAGGGGGTGGGAGGGGCTGGAGAGCTAAAAGGGAGCACACATTGGCCTCATGCATCCACCACCACAATTTTGGCTCTATCTATTGGCCGAGAGAGCAAAAGCCACCAACTGTTATTCTGTCCTGAATCCAGGACTGGAAAAATTGGTAGGCCTGGGTTGCATTTTGCTTGTTTTTTTCCTTTCTCTTCTCCCTCTTCTTTCCATTTCTTGCCCCTTTTGCCTGTTATCTTTTTCCATTTTGAGACCGAGTAACCATCCATTTTAAAACAACAGCAACAGCAACACACACAAAAAACAAACCACCAACATGAACCTATTTTGTTTATCACAGCCAGAAAAGAGGGATAACATGCAGCAGCAGTTCAATGAAGAATGAAGAAATAGAGATTATATCTCAGAATACAAATGCTTAGCAGTCATAACCATAAGATAGTTCAAGTAGAAAATTACAGTACTGGCATTGAAGTAGTTTTTATAGGGATGAAAGTCTTTTTTTTCCTTTTCAAAATGTCTACTTATTATCAGTTCAAGGTACAGCAATAGCAAAGAACTAATCTGGTTTGACCTGCAAGTCAAACATGAAGATGAAACTGATCTCATAATGAAGCTTCTTTATATTTTTAAAGTAGTAACTACCGGTAGTTATTTTATGACCAAATTGCTATCCATTTTATTGCCATTTTCTGGTTCTACTGTAAATATAGGAACCCCCCTTCCCAGAATAGCTAAACACAATAAATGGATGATCCATTTGCAATTTCTGCAAAGGAAAACATGAAAAGGTTCTTACAGTAAACTGTTTTTAAAAAGCAATTCTCTGTGATAATTCATCTGCAAATGGCATAAATATATGATTTCACCATGCTGAAATTATGTTGGTTCTGCTATTTTTTAAAATGCTTTTAAAAAAAGCTAATGACATATAGTTTATGTAAGAATGAGATAATGATAGCCCGCAGTGACCACATGAGCCAATCTATCAAAGACCTTTGTATATTATGACTTCTGTAAACCTCTGTATTAGCTCTTGAAGCTCCTAGGCGTCTCTTGTCATTGGCTAACTAGTACTAATATCACAGAAAGACCAAGCAGCCAAAATGAGTTTAAAGGTAAGAGGTCTGTTATTCAAGCAGAAAATGACCAAAAAGGGTATATGGGGGGGAAAAAAAGGAAGAACATTATAGATAAAAGAAAAAGAAAAAGGAAGGAAATATTGAATGAAATGAATGACTGAGGAAAAGGGAACAGATTAGGATAATGACAAAAGAAACATTAAGAAGGAAAATCGCTTTGCAGCAAAATGAAGTCAGGAGAGGAGACTCAGAGAAGGTTGTGATGAGAGGAATCTGAAGATCTAGAATGGCTTTTCCCTTTGGGAGACCTTTTCTAGTTATGTTTGATTAGAATTTTTAAATAAATCTTCAGCTGCTGCAGCGCAAGGATAATGGGAGCTGTAGCCCAACACGTTGAAAGAGATTCAGTTGCGAAAGGAGGGGCCTATGAAAAGAGAGTGGAATGGAGAGAAGAAGAAGGAGTCTATTGGGATGGCTATGATCAGCTACAATTGCAACCCCAAACAGCTAGTTTTATAGCAAGACTGCTAAAAATATCAAAGCAACCACAGTGGAGAGAGGCCAAAGGATAACAGAAGGCATTGTACTCAAATGCTAACAGCATTCATTCCAGAGTTTTCATCGACTGAAACTTATTGATAAAAACCAGTTTTTTAAAAAAATGCTGCTTAGACCTATTCTTCTAATGAAGCTGGTTTTGGAAAGGTTGCCATATAACTTATCTCTTTTCTCTCCTAGTTATGGATCCCAGTTTCAAATCATTAGCACAAGAGCTGAAGTTAGCACAAGTTGTTGGCCACCTCCAGGGACAGCATTGTTGATCCCAAATTACATTGTGGTGTCTAGAAATCACAAAACCCCTACAGCTAAATAATGGTTCCAGTATCCAGACATTCCGGGATTGCAACTCCTACTCAGCATGGCTAAATGATCAGCTTGAGAAAACCAACTTACCCACACCATGAATACCTAATCAAGGTGGGGGTGGAGAGAAAATAAATAAAAACCCATCTATAGATACAATTAAATTTAGTAAGCACAAAACCACAAATTTATGGCTGCCCAGTGCACACAGCCAGCCTGTAAATAAATTAAAGATCCCTCAAATATGTATGTGCACACGTAGGTTAGAAATTATTCCTTTTTTTTGGGGGGGGAAACTGTTGTAGGAAAGGGATTTACTTCCATGTAAATACAGTGGGATACTGTGCTGCCGGGTTGGGGGGAGATTAATAACTCCAAACGTTGCAGTTATTGTGAGTGATGGTTGTTTGTGCATAACTGCAGTTTTTAAAAAAAAAATATACATGAATATTTATAAAGTTCTTTGAAAGTCTCAGATGACAGAAACTATATGCGAATTGTATTATTTTGATTTTAATAAGTAGAAACTCTTGGCTAAGCAGTTTAACTGTTGCTTGCCTAAAGCGGCACATTTGTGGGGTAAGGAAAAATAAACAGCTGGAATAGCGAAATCTTGTTCAGGGCAAGAATGACTCAAAACTGCAGTTGCCTGAACACCGTATAGCCCTGGGCACTTTGATCCTCAAGTGATCAGCACATCGTATTTACGTCTAGTCAATAATGAAGGATAGTTCAGCAATATTTTGATAGTCATCCATAATTCAGATCTGATGCACGTTAAATATTTAGCCAATTAGGACAATCTACATTCAGTACAGGTAGTTCTCGGCTTAGGGCCACAATTGAGCCCCAAATTTCCATGGCTAAGCGAGACAGTTTTAAAGTGAGTTTTGCCCCATTTTACAATTTTTCTTGCCACAGTTAAGTGAATCACTGTAGTTGTTAAATTAGTAATGCCATTGTTCAGTGAATCAGGCTTCCCCACTGACTTTACTTGTCAGGAGCTGTTGTGGCCCATCAGCTGCCAGCAGAGCTAGCAGCAGAGTCAGACGAGGAGGGAGAAGGGGAGCCTGGGCTGGTTTCGGAGTCTTTGGAAGGCTCCGACGAGGAAGCACCATCAGAGACAGAGGCAGAGCTGGGGCCTTCCATCCTCCCCCAAGTAGAGAGTCTTTGGGGCCTGAGCTGAGTGAGGGGGCCCATCCCAGATGTGCGTGTTCATAGAGAGGAGAGCAATGGAAAGCGACAAGCCAGCTCTCAGGGAAAAGAAGATGTAGATGCTAGCCAGCCCCTCCCTGGCTGCAAAATAAATAGTAGGTGTTTGGGAGTGGCTGGTTGTTGCAGACAACTATTCGTTTTCCAGTGTACCTCAATCATGTTGGATTCCTTTGCCAGAACCAGGTTGGTTGGGATTAACTGCTCTGTATTTGAGGTGCCAGCAGAATCTCCCTGCTGGGAAATAACAGGGAGTGAATCTGCCTCAGCAGATGTAAACAGGGACAGTTTCTGCGTGAACAAAGACTGTTTCTGCCCTGACTTAAATAAAAAAGGGTTTGTGTTACTCATGAGTAAGCAGTTTCTCATTGCTTGTGAAAGCTGGGTCAGAGCAGAAGGTGATCACGTGACCCTGGGACACTGTAACCATCATAAATATGAACCACTTGCCAAGCATCTGAATTTTGATTACATGACCGTGAGGATGCTACAATGGTTGTCAGTGTGAAAAACGGTCCTAAGGCACTTTTTCTCAGTGGCATTGTAACTTTGAATGGTCACTAAAGGAAAGGTTGTAAGTGGAGAATGACCTGTACTGAGTATGAGCTGGACCCTAAGTTCCATGCCAGGGAATTTTTTATGGAGGCTGATACAACCAGTAATCAGACTGTAGCAGAGAAAGTATAAAGACATGGTAAAATGTTCCAATCCTCAACATACTCCCTTACCCCAGGCCCTATTGGTTTCATTTGCCCTTTACTAGTGTTGGAAGAAAAATCCATCTTGTTCAATTCCAAGGTGGGAGAAAGGTGCTGGAAACAAAATGGAGGCTGATTGAAAAGAAATATTTTGTTTATCATGTGATTCTGGGGCAGCATACCCAATGGGCGAATGAGTGGATATATCTTGATAGGTTTCTGGGGTTTTGTGTATGAAATGCTTCAGGGGGTTGTGCAATTTAGTGAGCCTGGTATCTTTTGCTATTCTAATGGTGGTGGGTTAATCGTATTATGTCCTAAAGGTCATATCCTGTCCTTCTTGATACCATCGCCTTGGAGCTGAAGATGTTTTGTTTATGGATTTCCTAATGGGCCCCAAATCTCCATCTCTAAGGATTTCTGCTGGAAATTGGGACAGGAGCATGTTTCTCCATTTCTACTTTGGGGAAATATAATATTCTGCCTCTTTTAATATTCCCCAAAATATTTCATTCTTCTAGGAGGGGTATGTGTGTGTGATTACTTCTTACACTAGCCAACAACAGATCCAGGTTAGTACTTACATATATGTAAGTCCATGTTACCTGTGGAGGTAATAGCTTCTGTTGATGAAGACAGTCCTGGATACCATAATTTGTCTTGGTAAATTCAAGTTAACCTTTCTAATTTGAAACCGGTCTTTCTGAGCTGTTTTTCTGTTTTACCTTGTTTCCCCAACCTCTTCGTGTGTAGTCTCAGGGAGCTACTGTTAGAAGCAGATTCTGGGTCACTGCTCTGGGGTAATGTAGTAGAAAGGAACAGACTTCAGCCTTGTTCAATTTCCAGCACTCTGAATGGCATGTTAAAGGTTGCCGCCAAAGTAGCAAGATCACTTTTTAATTATTTTTAATTAAATATCTTTAAACAGCTTATTTTTCTCCAAGATACACGTTATCATTTTCTCTTTTCCTCCCTCCCTCCCTCCCCCACCCTCC
>JANHFL010000213.1:373053-385842 GCA_032468155.1 Oxyrhabdium leporinum
AGGCAGATATTTCTCTCTCTGGGCACACTAAGAATATATCTGCTGAACAAAACTCTGCATTGGCGACAGGAAGGGCACCCAGCCATTAAAACACTCTGCTAGCTCCTTTCAGTTGCCCAGACTCCACCCCGCAAGGAATTACAGGGTCGTTAAAAAAGAAGATGATGATGCAGGGGACACCAGCTTTTTTGCTACTGACATGTGCTATTAGAACAGGCTGTTTGGATTCAGACAATGCTTCTCTGTGAAGTTCAATTCTGCAGCCTGCATGGCTGGCTGAGGAATTCTGGAAGTCCACACATCTTAAAGTTGCCAGGTTTAAGAAACACTGGATCAAGGCATCCATGACAGGTGCCATGGGTGCTCTGAGCACAACTCATTTGATTGCTGCATAGCTCTATTCTCAAAAGTGAGGCACTTCAGATTTGGTGCTATGTGAGTGCAATAAATAAATATGTAAGTGTTCCGCTTTAGATGTAAGCCATTACTACCCTACATTAAGGCCATTTCCTCACCCAGACTTTATGATTGCAATATAAATCCTGTCCCCTCCTGCTGCTGAGTGATGGTTGGATGACACACTCCTATCAATCACTAGTTTGGAAATGGGTATAGCTTATTTCAAGATAGGTGTGTATATGTTTACAGCTTCCTTGAAGAGAATTACATCCACCACTGCAGCATTGCAACATGTTTTTCTAGTCTCCTTGCTTTTTTTCTGGCCACTAAAAATGTTTGCAGAGTACAAAGTTTGAATAAACTGCTTTTTGCACAATTCAGGAGAATTCATGCTTGCCTAATTGAGTTCAATAAGACCAGTTCCCCAGAAAAACAGTAGAAGCACCTTTTTGATCAGAATTAAAATTAACAATGGCAGAATCAGTACTGATGGTCTTTACAACTTTGCACAGCTTCTGAAAAAAACCCACAAAAATATTTGGCTATTGCCTCCCCCATTTCTGATTTTTTTTAAAAAGTGCAATGTGTGCCTTGAGGTTCATGGATTAGTGCTCTAGCAATGATAGTTTTGCTTGCACATAAATTGCTCTGGCCTGTCCCCAGCAATTACTCAAGCAAATAATGGACCTCTCTAATGTCCTGGCTGTAGCAGGAATAACTAGGTCTAAATTGAAAATGGGAGGCAAAGCTTGTTACTGTTGTAACATGATGAAGTTGTCTTTGGCTTTAATTGGCTGCAGAAAGAAATCTTTTATTGATTAAAAAAAGGCACTGAATGAGAGAGACCCCATCAAGATTGGGAGAAATAGTACAAAGGGTAGTTAGAACACATTCCCCCAACAAGGTACTGTTTTGTCACAAGGCTGAAAACTGTGGCCCATTTGAGATATTTATGATAGCTGATAGGTACAGAAGAACAAAGCTGCAATCTTATGAGTGGTAATCATGTTAGATGTCACCCATTCTTGACAATGACAACCTGGAATTCTTGACAATGACAAGAAACAATGGTTGGAAACTAATCAAAGAGAAAAGCAACCTGGAATTAAGGAGAAACTTCCTGACAGTGAGGACAATTAACTGGTGGAACAACTTGCCTTCACATATCATGGGAGCTTTATCACTGGAGGTTTTTAAGAAGAGACTGGAAACCCACTTGTCTGAAATGGTATAGGGTCTCTTGCCAGAGCAGGGGCTGGACTAGAAGACCTCCCTTCCAGCTCTATTCTATTCTATTTTAACTGATGAGAAGAAAGTAGGGAAACACAAAATACTGCATCATTGTAACACAAAATATAGCATCATTGAAAGTGCATCTCCTTGCATCTTCCCTCACCAACATTTGTGGTAGCATCTGTGTGAATGTGAATAGTAAAGAAGGATGTTAAGACTAAAAAAATGGCCTAAGGAAGAAGATTGAATATTTATTTTCCCATCTCCTGATGTAATCAAACTCAGAAATCTATAGACAGATCTAGCGTGAAGTTTGACTGAATCTTCAGCATCATATCTGCTTTTGGCCTTCAACTGTGAGTAAGTTCAACATTTATTTATTGCTCATTCACCAAAATACAAAATAAAACACCAGCAACAACCTGTGAACTAAAATATTAAAAAGGAAGGATTCCACACATTCTAATGTGTGATAATCCAATAAACCTGATTGTACCCCTTTCCTTACTGCAGTGATGATCAAGCAATATCTTGCCATATTTTTGACATTTCGGAAGACTTGTTAATTAATAAAAAGATGTGTTTTCCACAATACAGTTGGAATGATTAATGAGATTTAATGAGATATTAAATCAGAGCCCATGTATGGTACAGTGGACAATTAAGCGGAATGTGAGATGTGTTGTAACAACTCTCTACTCAGTCTCCAATCAGTTGACTATTGTTCTTCATATATTTTTCCACTGCAAGCTTTGATTGATTGATTATATGCCATCGTAAGTAATTTTTGGTGCCTAGCAACTATGTAGATTTTCTCCATGACGATCTATCCCTAACTTGATCTTTCAAGTCTTCCAATTGTGCATTCATCTCCACTATAACTGAGTCCATCCACCTTGCTGCTGTTTGTCTTCTTCTTTTCTTTCCTTCTACCTTTTCCACCATTACAGACTTTTCCAGAGAGCTGGGTCTTTGCTTAATATGTCCTAAATAGAATAATTTGAGTCTGGTCCTTTGTGCCTTGAATGAGAATTCTGTGTTGATTTGATGATCCATTGGTTTGTTTTTTTGGCTGTCCACAATATAATCTTAGCTAGTTAGACACCATAAAATCATTAACCAATATGTAGTCTTGAATGCTTGTGGCAGAGGCCCCTCCTACCCCAATCCCCTGTTGACAACAGATTGAGTCTTAGTGGAATGTATAGAGAAATTTCATTTTCCTCTAATGATCTGTATTGTTACGAACCAGAGAAGGTCTCCTCCATTTTTCCTATCAGTTTCTTTTCAGATGAATGAAAAACAGGTAGAAAAATGTTTTCAAAAGCAAAGACAATATCAGAGAAGGTCTATGGATGTTTTTTGATGTTCTTGCATTGATTTTATTAGAAAGTAGGTTGGGGAGATATCTTTCATTTGTCTCATTATTTGCAGCCTGTTTGGCTGCTGATTTAGGAAAAACCTAATGTGGAAACTCCTCCTTTTGAGCCTTTTCAGTTGTGGTACTGTTGTTTCCATCTCAGGGAAGTTCTGCCTCTTAGAAATTGTTGGGCGGAGAGACAATTTATCCACTCAATTTTGTTAGGTGTATTATTTGGTGAAAAATGTAAAAAAACTTTTGTGACTCATTTCAAGGTTCTTCAGTTATTCTGGATCTGGATTCTAAATAGAAGGATATTAGAACTATTCACTGTGGCTTGCTACAGAAACTTTGAAGTACTAACTGATGCTTTTGATGCAAAAAACATGCCCTGGATTTGGTAGTTCGATTGATAAATGTATTAAATGGAAATACATTTCCACACTAATTAAAGTTCAAAACCATTATTTTGGGGAGATATTAAATCATGGGCAAAGTAATATAGGAAATAAGAGCTACTATTAATTTTAGATAGAAAATGCTAATACAATCCAATTACAAAATAGAATTTAAACTAAATTAAACTAAGCACTGGCCTTGGCAAAATACAAAACCTTTAATTGATTAATTTACTGATTAAAACCATGGAAGCTTACATGCTGTTGGACAATGTTTAGAGATGGAAGTTACTCTTTATTTATTAAATTTTCCTGATTTGTTCTCTATATTTTCTTCCCTTATAGAAGTGCTAAACTGGACCTATATAGAGCTGTTGATAGCAATGTTCCAGTTAATTATAATATACATTTAAAAAGTGCTAACAAATGCAAAATCGCGGAAGGAACAGAATTTCTCCTTTGCAGTTTTTAAATCTGTATCTAATGAGGAATATAAACAATATAATTACATTTATATTTATTTGTTTTCCAATATTTTGAGAGACCAGCATCTTTTCCCCAGATGGATAATCACTAAGGGGAACTAGATTGCAACAAAAGAGGGAAGATATTGATTGAAACCAGTACCAACTGTTATAGTAACATGCATGATTTTGTACTCTACAGCCATACTTCCATTATTATTAACACTCAACACTTTTTATTTCTATTCTCCACTGATGCACTGAAACCCAGATCACATTTATCAGTTTAAGGTACGTACTAAGGCAATTGCAACCATCTAAATGGCTGCTTTACTTTTAGTATTGTTGCTCCTTGAAGTCTCACGATGACTACAAGCTCTCAAAGGCTCCATAATGACCACTTTGAGGGCCTTCGTATTATGTACACTTGGGTGTGCATACATAGAAGATACTTCCTCCATGGGTTCTTGTGAAATGAAGCTACATAATTATTTCTCTCCCAATTGCCACCAACAAAGAAAGAAGCCCTGTGTGGAACAGGGAAATTACAAAGGTCAGAGCCACATTGCCATTCTTTTAATTGACATTTAATGCTCTTATGGATTATTGGGCAATCCTTGGAGCCTCTGTGAGTATAAAGGCATTTTTATAAGTTTTACAGTTTCAGGAAACAACTGGTTCACAGCTCTGTAAATGCTGCTGGATCCATTTCTGATCTTGCTTCCTGTTATTTGGCAAGCCAGCCCTTCCTAGCCACCTGATAGGCAAATGCAGGTAGTCCTTGACATATGTCTGTGATTTAGTCCCTAATTACAGTTGTTAAGTTTTGCGGTTGTAAATTAAGATATCACATGAGCAGACCCCATTTTTTCTAACATTGTTGTGGTAGTTGTTAAATGAACACAATAGTTATTAAGTTAATTTTCCCCAGTGGGCATTTTTTTTTGCCAGAAATCAAAAGTAAATGGCAGAAAGCAGCCCAAAACATAACATGGTCATGTGACCATGGGATAGGCCATTTGCATCCAAAATAAAATCATGTGACCATGCAGGGTTGTGTATGTGGTTGTCATTCATTCATAAATGGGCTGTAAGTAGCTTTTGTAACTTCAAGTAGTCATTAAGCAATTGGCCATAAGCTGAAGGCTACTGTGCTATCATTTGGATGCTATTTGTAGATGCTAACTTTTTCAGGTTCCAGTGGAAATGGAATTTCTTATGCTGGGGACCTACTCATTTTTCTCACACTCTATCATGGATAAACTATTGAAGGGACATAGTGACATGACTCAATCTAACCTCTGCTGTTTGCTTCTGTTAAGAATTGCTTCTGCTATTTTGGTCCTGTTAGGAATTATTTGTTAGGAATTAATTCTGTAACCCTCTCTTGTTAAGAATTGTAATCTTTGCTACTAGTCTACCTTTTGGTATCTCGCTTCTGTTGTTCGTTTCAAAGCTAGGCACATCCTTGGAGAGTAAATAAGAAAAATAGAGCAGGGAGTTACCCAGGAACATCCTACTCCATAGATAATGGGGCCAGACCAGGGGACTGCCCAAGAGCATGAACACACAAGGCTACAAGGAATGCTCTGTAAGATAACAAAAGCATGGCCAGGGCATGAACAAAGAATGCTCCATGGATAAGAGGGGCATGGCCAGGACATTGCCCCCATTGGGTAACAAACTTTTGTCTCTGATTGGCTAAATGTGGGTATAAGATATTGGCGCCACACTCACGCTTTTTCCTTGCATTCTTGTTGTCTATATGCTGTGGAATAAGCCTCTTTCTTTGTACAAATAAAAGCTGTTATTTTCCAAGCCTCATCTTAAGTCTCCCTTTGGTATGTTGATGACTTAAATGCATTTTTGGACCTTACACTATCCTTGCATTTAAGAAGTAACATCTAGATGCATCCAGGACTTCATTATTTGGCAAGACTGCAAAAACCTACTCTGACTCTTGGAAAGATTATGGTTGGGAATTGGGTATATTTGGTTGCTTTGATTGGGCAAGTGATTGAGTGGAGCACTGAATGCATATTTTGAATGAAAAATATTAAGAAGCCTTGGTGTTAATTGTGATAAAGTCCGTAGGATTCCTGCCCAATTAATTTAGAAGAATAATTGGTAAAGCAGAGGTCCCCAGTTCATAGAGACGGTAGAATAAAAAATATCTTGGAACTTGGAAAAAAATCTTAATCCTGCATTTTTGTACTCTTTAAATATCTATATGAATTTGTGCCTTCTTTCATGTATCTTAACTGGGATGCTGCCATTTCTCATACAGGTCAAAGGTGTCTATCACTTTATATTATAAAGCCAGATGGATGTGACATTTTAATCTCCTATTTTGTGAAGCTGTCAGAAAAAGAAGACAAATCGCTACTGGTTATGTGTGCAAAAAGAGCTATAAAGTCTCATGTAAGTGAATATTAAAAGGTTTCCTCACAGAAAGCTTAATAATGATATTCCTGCATAGGCAAAAAAAAAAGTCAAGTTGTGTTCAATTGAAAAACTGAATCACCACCACACTTTATTCCTTAAAGGTCATTTCTGCACTGGTTATAGCATTTTATAGCATCACCAGCCAACATGGAAGAAATATCAGGTCTGTCTGCATTAATGTTATTTTGGCCCAACAAATGTTGAATGACTCTAGAAGATGCTATAAACAGCAAGGGTGGAACTTATTAAAGTACAACAATGGGCAAGAATCATAAATACTTCCATTATGTATTATTAAGTAATTTCTTTGTCTGATAACACACACACACACACACACACACACACACACACACACACTTATACATGGTGGCTCAGTGGTTAAGACGCTGGGCTTGTTGGCTGGAAATCCAGCACTCCAAGTTCAAGACCTGAGTGCAACATGACAGGGTGAGTTCCTGTTCTTGCCCCAGCTCCTGCCAACTTAGCAGTTCAAAAGCACCCAAATGTGAGTAGATAAACAGGTACCACTACAGTGGAAAGGAAACAGCACTTGGTGATGTCATGCTGGCCGCATGACTACAAAAATGTCTTTAGACAGTGCTGGTTCAATGGCTTTGAAACGGAGATGAGCACTGCGCCCTAAGGTTAATGACTAGTGGAGTAAAACCTGCAAGGGCTCCTTTACCTTTACATATTCGTACCCCCCCCACACACACATGTATGTGTGGATATCTATGTGTATGTGTATATGTACATGTATGTATAGATAGATGATAGATAGATGATAGATAGATAGATAAACACATCCACATACACACACCCATACATATGTTTAGAAACTGCCCAGCTCTCTCACTGATCAACTCTGGATGGGTTACAAATATGACATAAAAACATAAAAGCTATATATCAATATTATAGTAGGCAGTTAAAACAAAAATAGAATAATTAAAATTTAAAATTAAAATGGCAGGGGAGGGCCTTCAAGGCACTAACTAGCCCCATGGCTGGGTGCTCCTACAGATCTTCGGATATTTCCGAAAGGCCAGGAGACTGGGGAGGGGGGGGGTGCCTCATCTCAGGAGAGAATGTTCCAAAGGGTGGCGGAGAAGACAAATTTGAGTAAAATAATATATTGGTTATTGAATTTGATTTCCTTTTTTAAAGATACTTAATATATAAATTAAGTGGCAGCACGTAGCTGATTTTCTTCTGGGTTGGGAAGCTAATGAGGATCAGGATCCAGCTTCCCTTTGCTTGTCAGAAGATGACTGGAAAATTCATAAATAGTGATCACATGACACACAGCAACCATTGTTAATACATGCCAGTTACAAAGTGTTTGAATTTTGATCAAGTGACTGTGGGGAATCCTGTGATAGTCATAAGTGCAAGGACTAGTTGTAGGTCACCTTTTTCTTTTAGTGCTGTTGTAAATTTGAATGATTACTAAACGAATGGTTGTAAGTTGAGGACTACCTGTAATAGTGGACTTCCACCCTGGTTAATATCTGTTCAACGAGTTATTTATTTTTGGTGGTGAGAGAGATGGGTGCTCCCTTTGACACAAATAATAGCCATACTCTTGCCAGTTCCCTTTCTGAAAGTTTTGACTTCTTTATCTTTCTGCTTGTTTTTCTTATCTGTAGATTCCAGCCCCAGGTGAAAGGGAAAAGAAAAATAACTCACAGATTTATAAATTTTAATTCATGCAGTTTGTTTTTTCCTCCAGTTCCCTACAAATGTGGCTTCCTTTTGGCTAAATTCCCCAGTACCCATTTTACAAATGACGCGAGGTTTTTTTTTCTTTTTTTCTTTTTTTTGCAAAGTTCACAGTAATCTCTCAGCATGTAATTATTTATTCTCATCCCAGTGGCTCCCGGGGAAATGAGATCTAAGATTTTCAAGGCTTTTTCCATCAACAGAATTTCATATGAATAAATTTTAGCCATTCTTTAACATACTTAAAAAGTAGGCATTTGCAACAGTGCAGCCTGCTTTCTTTCTCTCTTTTTCCCGCTTTTACAAAGACCTGCATAAATATTGGTATTTTGCTTCCTCCTGGGACTGTTCCTGTCATTTCTGACTTGGGAGCTGTCGGTCTCCTTTGTGTTCTGCTTCAGGAGTCTCTCAGAACAGCTGGGAGGACCGGCTAAGATGCCTGCATCTCATGTTTCTTGTGGGCTGATAATAACAGTCTGGAAAGGAGCGGTATCTGGACTCTTTCGTCTTCTGTGTGTCCTAGAGTTTCTCGTATTATAATGCAGGAAGAGAGAGCCACAGCCAGTCAGTTTGGTGTAGTAGTTAAGACACCATGCTAAAAACCAGAATACTGTGAATTCTAGTCCCACTTTAGACTTGAAAGTCGACTGGGTGACTTTGGGCCAGTCGCTCTCAACCTACAATGTCAGGCTCAGACAACAAGCCAGTTGGTTAATTCCGGTAGTCACCAATGGATACACACACACACACACACACACACCCCTGCAGGAAACTGTAGAAAGAAAACCCACACATGTCACTTTTCTATAATTTTTATTAATGATTTTTAAAAGGAAAATAAAAACGAATACAAGTTAACATAAACTTAAGAAAAAAGAAATTAAAGAAAAAGTTAAAAGCGCAAGAAGGGAAAAAAGAAAAATAGAAAAGAAAAAATACAAAGAAGTAGCTTCTGACTTTTTTTTTACAACAGTTACAATTATAAATGTGCTTTTACACATTTACAACATGATTACAACATGATTCTTTTCTTTCTGTAATTTATCCTGTCTAATCATTGAAACCATAAATCTTAAGTTCATTATTTTTTCTGCAAAAAAATAGGGGAGTTCCAGTTAGCAAAAAAAGTGGGTATTGTTCTTTTCTCTGACAAAAGAAGTTAATTTAACCATCTTTGAAAGTTCCATTATCTTCACCATCTATTTCTCCATTGCAGGTGGTGCCAAATCTTCCATCTTTGTGCATAAAATAATCTTGCTGCAGTCATCACGTGCAAAAACAAAGTTCCATATCTTTTTTCAACTGTTTGTCTATCAACCCCAAAAGAAAAACCTCTGTTCTTATTGTATCTTTAAAATCCTCTGAATCAGTGTATGTATTCAAATTCAACATTTTTAAAGCTTTTTTACACATCCACCCAGCATGATAAAATGTCCTATGTTATTATTCACCTTTCCAACCTAAATTTGAAGTGTCTTTATACGTTCTAAACAATTTATCTGGTGAATGACAGCATGCCGATAGTACATCATTTTATAAACATTATCTTTAAGATTATAACATAGTATAAATTTCAGTCCTTTCAACCACATTTCCCCCATTGTTCCATTTGTATATTATGACCAAAATTTTACTTCATTTCTATCATTCATTCTTCCAACTCAAATTTCAGTGAAAGTTTATACATTTTAGCATTCATCTTTTGTACACAATTCTATTTCAAACTCAATCTTACAATGTTTGAATCATATTACTATTCTTCTCCTCATTTGTTCCACTACCTTCTCTTATTGGTATCATTACTATGATTATCATTACTTTGTTATTATGATTATTATTACTTTGTTGTTTCACATGTACACTGAGAGATTATGCAGTGGAGATGGTTTCCTTGTGTGTGTAATCACACTTGGCCAATAAAATATTCTATTCTATTCTGTTCTGTCCTGTCCTGTCCTATTAATTCTATTGTCTATTTTAAATCTAATTATTGTAAATAAGAGAACTATTGACAACCATTTCCCGTTGCCATCATTTCTTCAATTGATTTTATTTTATATTCCCCTTGACAAAATTCCACTATCTCACAATGAGCTCGTCATTCACGTTTGCATATTCTTTCTCATCTATAAAATGCTTTTTGTGCTGAGAATCACAAATATGTTTTTGGGCACTACTATCTATTCCATATTCTCAATATGGTACATCTAACACAAAGTTACCTTAACTTTGATATACCACAAAAATCCATGTCCTCCAAATTTCAGACTGCATCCTTCAAACTTCAAGAACCTTCTATTTCTAAGCAGCATACACTCTTTCTTCTAAATCAAACAGCAAGCTGCAAAATATAATTTCAAATCAGGCAGATCCAATCCTCCTCTTTCCTTTGCAATGTGTAATACCTTATATTGAACTCAGGTTTTTATCCCCTACCACACAAATGTAGATACATCCTTCTGCCATTGTTTAAATGGCACATCAATTGTCAAAACAGATATTGCCTGAAACAAAAACAATATTCTAGGACCAAATTACCTTTCTATAAACAAGGCAAAAGCATCAAGATGTAGATCAAGATATAGATACATGCAGGCACAACGAACAGCAATTTAAAAAACAAAACAAAACACCTCCTTCTTTCCAGCATGCACTCTAATTATTTCTTTATCATACATTATCATTCCTGCTGAAATAACATAGTAGTTAAGATCTTCATTTAGGATAGAAAAGACTGTAGTTCAAAACCCAGCCCAGTTTATTAATTATTCATTTTCTTTTTCACTTGTGTACTTCTCCCTGGGCTGTTTTTTTTTTAAAGAAAAGAAGTTCAGATATGTATTCTTTTTCCAGTGATGAACTCCTGAACACATTTAAAAATGAAAGCGAGGAAAAGTAGGAAGCTGAGAATATAATAGCAACAATCCCCCGGCGAGACAGTATCTTGGCATGGTTGTGGGGCTTGCATGCTCTGAGAAAAACGAGAGCTATGCCAGAGGTTCAAGCACACTAGATAGGTCTCATCAGAGGAGCCAGACAAAGAATGTCTCTCCCACAAATAATACAATTTACAGAAACCCATACCACATTGGTTGACACCCAGGTCAACCGGAGCCATGATAGGTGTATGAATTCCTGGATATCTGGTGACAGGATCAACTCGGGCAGATCAACGGCCATTTATTATACAACATGAAGTATTCGTAGAAGCAGTATTGGAAGAAATACCAAGGTCTACCCAGCGCAATGAAATGAAAGCTTCATCAGCTCAATCTGTAGTGGCAAACAAGGGTAGTCAGCAGTAGAGGAAGCTGGCACAGCTACTGAATTGTTTTTATTTCCTAACCAGGCACCATCTCCTCTGCCTTCTCCCAGAAACAAGAGGAACCGAAAGAAGAATAACTGAGCATCTAGAACAGCACAGAAACAACAGAGTAAGATTGCCTTCATTGAAGCATGATAATAAAAGAGCCAAGAAAAGGGGTAGCACCAGACCACCACAGGCCAATTAGCTGCTTACCAACAGCCTCCAAATTACTAACTGGTGTTGTAGCTGATGCAATCCAACAGGAGCTAGTTGAAAACAAGCTCTTTTTAGCTAAGGCGGGTGTTGGCAACCTGCAGCTCCAGAGTCGCATGCGGCTCTTTGAGTCATCTGCTGTGGCTCCCTATCCCATCACTGGCTGGCCCCACCCCTCCCCCTCCCCTCCAGTCACTCCTCACCTGGCCTGAGAAGGATGACGGCGGCAGATGGTAAAGCGGCCGGGGCTGATTCTCCAGTGCCTCAGTCTTGCTGGAGCTTCTTCCAGCCCTTGTTGGTGCTGGGTGTGGCTCGGTTGGTTGGGGAAATGTGCAACTTGCTCTCCATCACAAGACACTGGCCCAACTCAGCCGTGACTGACACTGGCCTCACTAACACGAGGGCTGGCGGGGTGCGAATGGGATCTGGGAGGACAGGACAATGGAAAGGGGGACAGGCCCGCAGTGCCAAGCCACATCTTTAAGAAGCTCAGGTGAGTGGGAAAAGGGGGCTGGCCCCACTGAACCTCACATACCCACCCTGGGGATCAGGCTTGGAGAAAGTCAGAGCACCCTCGCCAAAGATGCTCATCAGCCGGTCAACCCACCTGCCCCGCGCACCTTTGCTGCACTTTGGCCAAGCCCTGCTGCTTGCTTGAGGAGGATCTCCCTGCTCATACGTGCCCTCTGGGCCCCAACACAGCCAGCCAGGGAGACACGAGAGGAGAAGGAGGGGGAGGAGGAGGAAGGTCACCGGAGCCTTAGTGCCAGAGTGAAGCGGCCCTGTACTTGCTTTGAGCCACATTTGCACTCAAGGCAGCCTTTGCCTCCTGCTGCTTCAGGCTGGAGCTCATGCCTCTGCACTCAGCCAAAGAGCTGCAGGGGGATGGGAAGGACAGACAAGGCAAGGTGATGGCTGGAGCCTTAGTGCAGAAGCAAAGTGGCCCTACATTTGCTTTCATGCCACATTTGCCCTCAAGGGAGCCCTGACCTCTCGCCACTTCAGGCTTGGAGCTGTAAGCCACGTCCTGTTGCTGGGAGTGAGTGGGGCAGGGTCACATTGTGGCTCCATGTCGTAATGGGCTCCAGGAGGAGGAGGGGACCCCATCTCCCCCATTTTGAAGCTCACTAAAGTTTATTGTGCTGAACAAGGCACTGCAAGAGTGCCTCATGGCCTGTCCGACACCTCATATCAGAATCGGGGGGGGGGGAGAGATACAGAGAGAGGGGGGGAAAGAGAAAAATAGAG
>JANHFL010000213.1:389844-403895 GCA_032468155.1 Oxyrhabdium leporinum
TCTGGAGACTGGAAATGGGCCCATTTCCAGCCTTCCTGAACTTCGGGGAGGCCCGTTTTTCTCCCTCCCCAAGCCTCTGCGTGCACCCTGCACTTACCTACATCCACAATGGGCTGCGTGGAGACTCCTGGGAGGGGCGGGGAGGAGCCAGCCAGGAGTGGGGTTTGGGGGTTCAGCAAACCCATTATTTATGTATTACCTGCATTACTGTTTACGTTTCTTATATGTGGATTCACATTTTCTTCATGAAAAGCAATATAAACTCACCTTGCCCTTCTGTTTAAATGATAACCATAAAATAAGGAAATTTTTCTTAATTTCTGTGATAAACAAAAAAGTTTGCATATGTTGGTTCATCTTTTGGTATTATTTATAATACTTGTGTACATTCTAATCTGCAATGAGAGAAAGAGACATGTTTACTTTTCAAATAAATTAATGTTGGTAGGTAAATTAGAAAGCAAATATAAGCTTTTATAATGACACCCTTATTATAATGCCATTTTATAATGCCATTAGCTTATACTGTTATATGCTGATACAGTGACACCAGTGTACAATTTAACAATTACATTTTATTGGCAGGGCCCCACATGAGGCCAAATTAATTGTTAATGTATTCATGAAGTACCTCTAATTGCCCATTTGTGACTGGTCCAAGGTTACCAGCAAGGGAACAAGATAAAAATATATGGTAAATTGTCCCTCAAAATCTAAATTGCATCTGAGAGGCTTGTAGTAAGAGGCTGTTAAAGATTCATAAATGCTTTTGAATGAAGGACTTTTCAAAAGATGGAAAACCTGGCTGGAAGCATCCTGCTTCTTCCTTAAGGCTACATGTGAAAGCACCTATGCAGCCAACATTTTCTTCTCCAGATTATAAGGCAATTTAATGCCTAACCTTTAATAAATGGATTAGCTCACTTTCCTTGTTTGTAATACGTATACAGGTAATCCTTGACTTACGACTACAATTCGGCCCAAAATGTCTATTGTTAAGTGAGACATTTGTTGAGTGACTTTTACCCAATTTTACGACCTTCCTTGCCACAGTTGTTCAGTGACTCTTTGAAGTTGATAAGTTAGTAACCTGGTTGTTAAGTAAATCTGGCTTCCCTATTGACTTTGCTTGTCAGAAGGTCACAAAAGAGGATCACACCACCTGGGGACACAGCAACGGTCGTAAGTATGAACCAGTTGTCAAGCATCTGAGTTTTGATCAAAGATCATAACTCTGAAAAACAGTCATAAATGTAGAAATTGAATTATCTGGAGAATACCAAGTGGGTGAAGACTTGATTAAGAAAGGGACAATAGAATAGATCAATCAAAAAATTCTTCTGAAATTAATAGGTCCATCACCTGATGGACTCTAAAAAAGAAATATCTCCATGTCAAGCTGTTGTCTGCTTTACTCTACAATAGGATTCTGCAGGTATGCCTTAATTTTGCCTCCAAAATATGGTTTCTTGCCGCTAATGAACTTTATGTTTACACATTCATTTAGTAGGACCTGAATCTGATGTGCAATGGCATTTGAGAAAGACTTTGGAAGAATGGGCAAAGAGATATTGCAGAAGAAACAGATAAGCGACGGCATAACTCACAGGTAGATAATAGGAAGAGCAAGAGGCTGAGAGGAGATCTTCCCTAGTTAAGGGAGATTATAGGGAGAATTGCACTTTCAGATTTGCAAAATTCGGTCAATGTAGCTTTGCAATAAAGTGGAATTAGCTCACTTGATGTGATTCCTGTCTGGTTTACCTGGCAAGGCTGACATCAACCTTGCAAGTTTGAAAGCACAATTCTCTCCCTAACTCCTTTATAACTCAAGAAACCAAGGAGGGTCTTTTCTGAGCCTCTTGCCCACCTACTGACCAGCTACGGGCTATGCTGTCTCTTATCTGAGCAGTACCATTCCCTTGGCAGTGGCTGTTCGCCCAATTTCCCAAGGCCTTTTCCCCATGCCATTACAGACAGTCGCAAGGGAGGTGGAAAACATATAGCCAAAAGAGAAGGGTTATTTTACACAGGTCTCCTCTGTCTTAGCAACCATACTTTTTGTGCATTTCATGTATTCTCATGCCTGCTTGTTTGAAACATACAGCAAAGAGCTCTGATTCGTAAGCACTGCGGATGTACCATTTAAAAATCTGCCCCTTTCTATCTTTCAGGCTTTTTGTTTTTAGTTACAGCAGATTAACCTTGCATTCAAAACATCTATTACAGCAGATGCCCACAGCAAGCAGGTCCCTTATCTGCTGGTCCTTTCCTGTCTTGGTCCATGGAACAAGGACAACCCTCAGCAGGACAATGGAGTGCAGATGGCTTTCTGCATGGTTACGTATTTGCTGGATTAGGTAATCCTTCTGTTATCAAGGCAGGGCCTTACATCTGCTTAGCCCAAACACAGCAGGCCCCCTCCCTGCGGCACCTGGACTTAAGCACCACACTGGGAATATTACAGGTCACAAAGTGAAAAGCGCTATTCATGAGACTTGGCTCCTGGCCTTCTGCCTGGTCAGTTCACGAAGCGGTAACTACTCCATTCATCTGTCAATCTTGCAGGAGGATTTAATTAAATCCCTCTGTGGCTAACACATGCAAGCGCTACTGAAAGACATACGCACACTAATAATAATTTAGATTTGAGCTGAATGATCCAAGGCATTCTTACGTAGTGGATTACCACTTCTATCTACAATGGCAAGGTTTGTTTTCAATTTTACTATTAATTAAGGCCCAAGCTTTAAAAACTACAGCCTGGTGCCATAATTAAAGCAACATACTTTATGCTAAAGTTGGCAGCGGTTCCTAATTGTCAAATGATTGTAATTGAAGAGTGGCCTTTGTAGCAGCATGATTTGATTCTGAACTATTGGAGAGCAGTGTAGAAATTCCAAATCTTATTGTATAGGAATAGTTCCTAGGAGCAGCACCCAGTTAAATAAGAGAAACTTTCTATGATGTAATCTTACAATGGGTGCCAAATTTGTGGGGGAGATCTTACATGGTTTGACAGCCAGTATAGCTGCATCTTTCAGCCACCCAGCAGCCAGCCACAAATTAGCGTAAAGCATTCCTAGCCCATGGTCTCTCTGCCTGTACTATATAAATTCTACTTGGCTCAGTTTAGAATTCATTCAGTACTTCTGAGAATTCTTGACAAGAGTTTGGAATAAGATCTATTTGCTTGCTTGTTGATGCAGGTATGCTGACAAAGAGCCATATACATGTTCATGCTATATTGCACTTGCAATTCTTGAGATGTAGACATAAATAATATGTAGACTTTAAACTGCCCCTATGTTGTAATAGCACTATCCATGAACATAGGATTTATTCAAGTGTCTGGATAACAGAATTGTGTCAATGATTGCAAAAAGATATATACAAACTGAATTTCTTGGGAAATGGTCTGGTCTTGCATAGTATCTCTTTAGGCCGAAGATGAATTTTGGAGGGGGAAAATATTAGGTTCATAATATAAAGGATTATACAATGGATATACAATTCCTGCATGTTGGTAATGCTTGTTCTGAACTATGGTACTCCAAATTAATTGTGAGGGATGCTCTTTTAGTAAGCAGATAGCCCATTTACTTTAACAACAATCAACAATCTGAGGTGAGTTTAAGTAGATTACTGAACTAACAGGGCCGTTCCTCTGGGGAATAACCGATGGTAAAACAACTAAGCAACAGGCATGTGAAGAAATATGAGGGCAGACATGCAAAAAACTCTCAAGATTCTAGAAAGTTCCGGAAGCTGCCTGCTGATTTTGTTTCTGTCCTAGCTTGCCCTTGGGCTTGCAATTGGCCACATCCATTATGCAGTAAGGTATAATTTATTGTACAATTAGAGCGTAGGGCTTATTATTGGTATATTTTTCATGTAGAATGAAATACTCATGGAACACGTGCCAAAATTGCTTGGACTTTATATGACCTTGTTTTGAGGGTGTACCATCAACTTGTCTATAAAAAAATAAAGGATTTTCCTGTAGTTTGAGACAAAGCAGAATAATTACAAGAAACCACCATTTTTTTTATTTATTTAATAGCAGTGTCACAGGGACTGGTCCAACCCGTAAATTGTGAGTTAACAGTGTGACAATTCCAATAGATTCACCATCTCAAAAGCCGATCAGAACTAGAGATAGTAGCCATGTAGGGGTTTTTTTTTACACCTTCTTTTTTATTTTATTGACAAATGGGTTGATGAAATCATATTTTTCACCCCTTTTCTAATAATTCTTGAATGATTCCCCTCTCACATTATTGTGACATGTTGATATTGCAAAATGAACAATCCTCTCACCATGTTAAATTGTGTTTCATTGCTTGCCTCTGCCAGACTGTCTTGCAATCTCATGCAAAGTTTCCTTTTATGCCCTGCCATAAATGTGACACTACCTCACATGATCACCGTGATATGGGGAAAGCAGCAGCAGAATGTCATGATCAGGAATAGATTTAATTTCTTGCAGTTGGCAGGGACTCTGTGTCTTGCCCTCAATTATCTTTCAAATGTTTCGGGGTCACGCTTTGGCACTTCTCAAGATCTGTAGTGATTCCTTTGAAAAAAGATGGAAAACAGGTAGCTGTAAGGCAAACTTTTCAGGCCTCCCCCTCTGCCAGAGATTAGCCTAGGGAGATACATTTTTAATTCTACACCAGACTTCTGGGCTTCCTCAGGCAATATATGGGTGGATTAGATACTAACTGGGTTTGACTGTAGTATTATTATTTTTAAAACCCGGCTTTTGCCAAAAACCTGGCTCCCTTGCGTGCCTCATTAATTTCAGATCACGCCTTGTCAGTTGCTCATGTTTGATGCTGCAAGGTCTTAACACCTGTCGTGCCTCTAATCAGCTCATCATTTTGAGTTTGGAAAAGATATGTGTGTGTATGTATGTATGTATCCAAACGGCAGAAGTTATCTTAAGCAAATAGGGTGTTTCTTGTGACAGAAAATGGTGGCCGAGCATTTCAGGATTTAATATAAATCTGGCACACCAAGAGTAACAATGAAGAAAATACACAAAAGTAATGCAAGTCTGAGAAAAAGGTCCCCAAATTATTACTGATAAATTGGAGGGGGGAAGAGGGAGAGAGGGAAAGAGAATGAGATAGAGAGAATGCAGTCATGCATTTAACACCACATCTGTTTAGGCTTAACTGCAGGATGAATATTGATTTAATTCTATCCTTATGCTTAATGAGGAATTTGTATTTAGATTGTTTCTTTTGTTTTTCATTTTATGCCCCTCCCATCTGGGCAGTCTCATTTTTTGCTGTCATTGAGGAGGTACAGAATTAATTTCCTCCCTGATTTGAGAAAGCTTTTATTGATATCATTCCTTCACCTTATGACATGTTCTAATTTGGCTACACTTTTCAAGAACCATCCTTTTGCATAGGTTTGCAGAGTGCAACCCTCCCAGTTTAAAGGTGATGGAGGTGAGAGTAAAGGTTTGTAACTGCAAAGGGTTGAGAGGAAATTGTAACAAAGAGTTCTCACTTGTGGGAAGTTTGAAATCACATTCAATTACCGTAGTAACAATCTTTTTAGAGCCTAACATTAAGGCCTGTGTACCAAGGCTTGATAGATCAGGTTTGTGAAGATAAACTTTCTCTTCATTACATTTTATGTCTGCAATCTGGTTACTCTATTTTCTTATCAGAAGAGCTATGCCACCCACTTGTTCTGAAGTCATCATCAGACCAAAGTTCTCTATGTCTGCTGCGGCTTATTTACAGGGCATAAATGATTGAATCTGTATTAAGAAGTAATTGGTAACCTTTTGCAATAAAAAGATTAGACAAAGATTTTTAAGGATGGCTTGAAAAAATATTGGCTCTCCTCAGCTGAGGAGCAAAGTCTGGAGGTAACCTGGAAGATAGAATTAGGAACAGAGAGAAAGAAGTGCTTGGTGAGATGTATTATGTCTTCCTGCCTTCCTTTGGGTATCTTCTCCAACAGCTGTCCTGGTTGGATAATTAAATTTGATCCCTTATAGTAGATAGACAGCTATTTGAAAATATCAGCATTATTAACTTGAGAGAATTCAGATTTATTTCCTGGGCCAGGAAATATCACCTGATCAATAAGCAGTAAGTGGCCATATTGAATGTGGTAGAAAAATCCCCCCCAAAATATAAAAAAAATGTGTAAGAATACCTACTTCAGTTGACAAACTGCAGAAACAGAATGACAGTAGGGTAGGAAGAAATGCTAGATTTAAATTTCACCTTTCCCTCAGGAAGTCAAGGCAGTGTAATCTATTCCCAATTTTTTTTTCCCAACACTGCTGTGAATTAAGTTTGGCTGAGAAAAAAAAACTGGTCCAAAAATCCACTGAGCTTTCATGGCTGAGGATGGACAAGAACTGGATTTTACCTCTTCTGGTCTAGCTTCTTAATTTCTGCACCAGACTGGTTTAATGAAACTCCTTTGGAAGAATAGATTGCAATATTGTGAAATGCTGAAAACAAGAAATGTGGGGTTTCCAAAAGCTATTACTGAGAGCTAAAATCTTTTCAGGGCTGAAATTAGACATACTCAAAATAGGAAATGCATCACCAAACAACCAGAGGAGAGATAGGTATCCAAATTAGCATATATTTGCCTAAACTTATAAAAGATGTAATAGAGTTTAGACAATGTGCTGGCCCAAATTGTAATGGGATTGGAGTGATTGTGGCTAAGGATGTCAGAAAGCAGCTGTTGTTTCAATATGCTTTATAAACCAGGTTATCATGGAAAATTGACCTAGCAGTTCACATCACAGGTGACAGAGTAACAGTATAATAGCATTGGAAGGGACCTTGAGGGTCTTCTAGTCCAACACCCTGGTCAAGCAGGAAATACCATTACAGAGTCTTCTTAAAAACCTCCAGGTTGGAGCATTCACAATTTCTGGAAGCAAGTTGATCCACTGTACGACTTATGCAGCAATCATTCATTCTTACAATTGAGGGCAAAGCAGGTATGTGTGCAGTGGGGGGAGGGGAGCATGGAAAATGCTGCAGAAACCAAAGCTAATGCTGATGTTGGAAGTTGCCTTGAATCGGGTTGGGTAATTTTTTCCTTGATTTGCTATCATGCTGCAACTCAACAGCTTTTCACCCTATTTCATTACAATTGACCTTCAACTGATAGGTCCTACAGTCTAGGGGTGGAAGAACGGGCGAGGGCAAAGAAATATCATGTGTGCTGGAGCCTGAAGGGGCCTGTTGATGTACCTGGCACTGGTTTAAATAATAGATAGAATAGGAAAGCTTCTTGCAATACTGTGGGAGAAACTCTCAGTTTTCCCTTCAAATACACTGTGGAAGTCATCAGCCCAGACAAGAAGGAGAACAACTAATTCTTCAGAATGAATTGACTCCTAATGCAGGAGGGTCGTAGCTAGGACCTTTCGCTGGCTAATCAAAAATGTCTGCAATTCTTCTTCCATATAGTTAATAAGAAATCAATTAATAACAATCTGGTAGTTTAAAGCTCTTAGTGTTCTGGGATGAGCTCCAATTAAAGATGAAGTTTCATCTTTCTGGACAAATTTTCTATTTCCAATGCTAATAAAGTCCTTGAACATTCCCAAGAGAACAAAATGGTCTACTCCGATTATTAATCGGTCACTTTATTCAATAATGGATGTTGTAAAATGTACTTTCATGAAATTGATTTATGATGCTCAGACCTATGCAAAAAATGTGGGAAATGTGTTTTAAAAAACCCCAAACAACAAATCTTGATATTGAGAGGCTAAAATATCCAAACAAGCAAGTTTCTTTTTGAAAATATTTAAGGCAGAAGCTCTATACATAGGAATCTTGATGTGAATCCTATTTATTCTGGGTTCACATGAACATGTGCTGCAAGCAAATCTGATGTCTTTCAGAAACTGAAACTGAGTTAAAGATAGTTCTGCAGTTGTGTGAACATGGGGCAATCAACCACAGAAACACACTGTAGGGCCGCAGTTCTACAAACATATGGAGGACTAAATTCCATAGAAAACAACAGAACTTTGAGTGGTCTTTCATATGGTAAAATTTTATATGCTACAAGAGGAACAGAAGAGTTACTAGAGCATTAAATAGCTATGCTAAAGTTATGCAGCCACACTTTTTATTTGAAGGAATGAATGGTTTTCTAGAAGTCCACAAGGCTTCTTTTGTGCCCTATAAATATGTGGTAGAGACTGGAAAAATGGTTTGATGGAGCAGGCTTTTATATTTCAAAGATTACTACACAGAACTTTTCAGTCATCTGAAGGATTACCAAAATAAGGAGAAGAGTGTTTGGCTGTCATTTGGGGATGATGATGATGATGATGATGATATGATCATCAAGATGATGATAAAATAAATGTCAGCCACTTACTGCCAATGACAGGCTAAAGTAACCAGAATTCTGAAAATATTTTTCCACTTCATGAGTTCTGGTTTATGAAAGTTTAAAATATATTTTCATTCCACAGTTTACTCTGCAGGCAAAGAGATAATAAACTTAGTTTGAAATTCTACAAGATGAAGCTGTCAGCTTAGAAATCTCTCAAACCACAGGACCATCAATGGCATTTGAGAAGTTGGCAGTTCTGCAAAACAAACAAACAGTGATTCCTCAGAGAATAAATACCAGTGCTGTGGATGGAGTCTGAAAATGTAGATTAATTCAACAACTGATATAATTCACAGTGAAGCAAATAAAACTTTTGTGGCTCAAGGTATATTTTTAATTGGTGAGGATGAGAGGTAAGAATCTGCTGAATTTTCTGTGAGCATTAGATGTATAGGTGAATTTTTATAATTACTGAAAAAACAGTAGTATTTATTTTAATCAGAAATTGTCAAGCCTAAGCCCAAAGATGATACAGTGAGATCCAACCCAATCCATTCCAGTTCTTTGTTATTTACACCTAATAGACAGAATCTTCTACTGAGACGGAAGCTTGCCAGACTAAAGCTACAAGCTTTTAACTTAATAGAAATACTCTAGGAGATTCTAGGGTGTGGCTACCATGACCCTCTTCCTCCTTTCTTCATCCAGTTCTGGACTGTGCTGTCTCTTGTTTTGGAGCCCCTCTTTGGAATATGCTGCCTCCTCCTTGGGAAACTGCAGTGCTATTGCTGACACCCCCCTCCCCCCATTCCTTCTTCAGCTGCAGATCCTATCGTGGAAACAGCCTGAATAACATTGGATCACTTGTGGAGTTTCATACTTGGTACTCGGTGAAGAAAAAAGACAATTTTGAGAAAGCAGGTTGAGTTCCATCTTTGATGAAATCTCCCTGACAGCCTTTTGGGATCTAGGCAGACCAGAGGAAATGGGAAGTGAGAAAAGGGTATCCACTGACAACAGGAGAGGGATGGGACGATCGTATAATGTGTCTTCCTGATCCACCACTGGCTTTCTTGAATGTTGCAGAAAATCTGAAAAATGGAAAGAATACTTTGGTTTTTAGAGGAATGGAAAATGGAAAGACCAGTATCACCCAAACAGATACCTTCCAGATTTCATGCACTTTAAGTCCCAGAATCACCAGAGAACATGGCATACATATCAGAAATAATTTGAAGTCAAAAACTTTTGGAAGTTATAGGTCCTTCAGTTGGAACATTCATACTGTGTTGGTTAATTAAGGAACCGTGCATGTGGCTTAATTAGCTAAAGTCACGGATCACTTTTTTAGCAGTAGATAAATGCACAGCTTGTTAATAATAAAGGGATATAGAATGATTTTTTAAAAAAAGAATAGCCATTTTGGTGACTCTTTCTAATTATTTTACATTTCGTTTAAGTAGGGCTATCTCATATAGCTGCAGAAAGCTAGGCAATTGCTAGATGGTAGTGGAGAGAAAGAGTCTTCTTGTACAGCTTTGTACAAATTTTATAGCAATAATCTCTGACAATGCAGCTGGTTAGAGCTGGGTCTGCTCCTAGAATCGAACAAAGGACTGGAGGCTCTTCACTCTGAAGGGGTCAAAATGGCTTGGTTTGGCAAAGAGTGGTTTTGAATTAAAGCTGGAAAACATGAGTGTATTTTCAACCACTGGGGGGGGGGGATATCATCTGTCCCCTCATTCAGGAAGCTGTGAGTGGCAGACGTGCAGGTGTGCCCTTTTATGTCCGGATCTATTTGAGCAAGGCAAAATCCCTCTCCAGCCTGCCCCAGTGGTTCTGTTGGAAAAGTGTTCTCAGAGTCAGTTCTCAAACCTGTATGCCCATTTGTTACTGACTGCAGCAATCACATAATTTCTGGCAAACCTTTCAGGCCACCAGAGGCAACTGGAAAGAAAATAAATAGAGTTGGTTCACAGCCCATCAGTAAGGAGGATTCTATTTAGCTTTAAGAAAGGATTGTTAGTTTTTAGCTGAGAGCTCAATTCCTTTGTCTCTTTTTGTAACATTAAGATTGTTTAAGAAATTGTATGTATCTCAGAAGTCCTAATGGATCAATTCTGTAAGAATAGACAATCTCTGTCCCATGTTAGCGACTGAAGCTGTCAATTTGTGGTGCTGTTGCTGTGCAGTCCTAGCCACCATCATGATGTTTTTGACCCCTGTGAATGCCTCTGCTTTCCAAACTTTCTTCTCTTTTGCTCATGCAGACAAGCAGAGAGAGTGAATTTAAACAGTGAATCCTACACTCCTGTGGCAAAGGGAGATACAGCTATTTAAAACGAGCCCTCTGTCTGTGCAGGCAAATGAAATGGGGGAATAAGTTGTAATAGCAGGCTAAACCTGTGCTGCTCCTTTGTAGGTCTGTATAGAGCTGATTTCTGAGACTGTTTGTAAACTGCCCAGAACAAAGTTAAAGATAAATAAAAATTAAAACAAGGGACAATTGTTTAAACCAAGTCTACACAAGAATGACCCAGAGACTATGGCAGTAAGCAGTGGAGATTTCAAAGGCAGGATTCAACCAATGGCATTTTTGTGTCCTATTCATGTATTAAGGTCCAGTACAGGGAGTGATTCAGAAGCTGAAGAAGGCGGATTTCTTTGAGCAAATGGGGCAGTGACTTAGTTTCTCTCCTATGACCTATTCCTACGACAGGATCTCCTAGCCTCCTTTCCCAGCTGGACCACCTGCCTAAAAGCTATTTCTTTGCTTTCGTGCTGTGAGTCATGCTCCATAAAGTCCTCACTTCTGATTTCTTTTCTCCCCCCCCCCCCCAGATCGGTCCTTCTGTCACTTTCTCGCTTGACGCTGAGTTTACTTTTCCTCAGATTCATAAATATGGAAGCCAAAGAAGGCTCAGTCCCTTATATTAAATTGAAAGAACGGCTTCTCTAGATGCAGAGAAAAGAGAAAGCAGCACATTTGTGAAATATTTCAGTTTCCATGCAGCCGCTCCTCCCACCCACCCCTTTGCAGATTCAGCAGATTACACAGGTATCATGCAGAGAATAACACCCTGGGGGCAAATGACTGTGTAATATATAAGGAAGCAAATCTAAATGTGTGTTTCTTTCTGGGAAGGGGAGGGGGAGCACTTTGTGCTAAGGTCAGAGAGTGATTTCTTATGCACAGGCAGAAGCAGCAGAGCTGTGCCAGAGAGATTATTCTAGTAAAAAGTCAGCAACAAGTCATGTAGCCAAGTGCCTTAAGGGAAGCCACACTAGAAGTAGTTAACATCAAAGGGTTGCTGATTGTTCTGACCAGAAGCTTTTATGTGCTCTCTCCTGATGAAATGCCAGCCCTCCAGTGCCTTAAGCAGCCTACAATTTCCTATCAATGACATAAATAAAAATTAACATATTAATGTGATGGAGATAAATGTTTCCCAAGGGACATGAATCTCCTCTCCAAGACAAAGAGCGTGATTTAGGAATGTCTTCCTGTAGATATTTCCAATTTTGTTCATGGCCAGCAGTAACTAAAAGGCAAAGTGTCTACTCAGGGTGAAATCACACATGAAAAGCTGTTAATTTTTGTGCAGGACAAGGTCACAATTCAGGATGATTTGCTCCGGCTTTAAAACAAAGCAAGCAGCAGCAGCAACAAAATCTGCAAACAGGCAGAAAAAGCAGGCCTCGGATTCCCCTTTTTGCAAGCAAGTTAAAATGGGATTTGTTTAAGCTTTACAAAAGTTGAATTAGCTGAGGAAGAAAATTTAATGGGGGCTCTCATGGAGAGGCGTAAACCAATTAGTTATTTTGATTCAGCTCAAGACCTGGTGTTAGGTGCCAAGAATAATGTACGGTAGGAGAAGAAGAGGCAGAGCCTGAGGGTGGAGCCAAGAGAGGAATCGGTTTGGAGTCATTAAGTTCCTTCAAGCGATTCAAGTCCAGCCCCTTCCCAATTCCATTGGCTTTTATCTAGAGCCAGTTTAGTGCTGACTGCTAGCTGACTGAAGTCTAGGCATGAGCAATAAATCTTCTTAACTTTAACTTAACTTGTGTAGTCCTGATTTTTTGTGGCTGACAGATAAGACTGATAACACAAGTAACAGTAGAAATGTAGATTCCCTGCTGAAGTGCTGAGAGCTTCTTAGGATATTTCCCCAAGCGGTGAGTTATCATATAGTCTAGCTGCCCAGAATCACCTTATATGGGAGATATAAATAGTAATAAATAATAATACACCATCAGTCAATTGTAAAAGTCAGCTTTAGGTGGAATAGCTTACATCCTGCAATAATATCTATAACACCACCAAACATCCACATCTGCCTATCCTAGGTCCTTGGAAAGGACTCAGTAAGTGGACAAAAATGTCAAATCCAGCCTGAACATCTGGCTGACTATGTGACAAATCATATTCTGGTGCCCCTCAGCCATCACTAAGATGGTATAACAGCCCTCATTGCTGTTGTTGGCTCAGCAATGGTTGAATGATGCCAGAAGACACTACCGGTATATATTACTTGTGAAGAGCAATATGTCCTAATAATCTCTTCTTCAGTATTGTCCTACTGATAACTGCCTTCAGCTTATCCCAGGCCACAGGTGAGAAAGGCTTAAGTTATCCCTTAAGTCATACTGGGCTCAAAATTGTAACTCTCCCCTTATTCTAAAACTATTCAAGAACATCCACAGGATGTACAGAATCTATTAGGCTTTGTCAGCCATCATCGTGGAAGGAAGTTAAATCCTTGACAGTGACTAGGAAGAAGAGTCATAAAAGCAGGATAGGGCTTTCATGCTGGTACAGTTTTCTGGGAATTGAGGATGATATAACTCAGCCATAGAAAAAGGTCCTTAGGCAGTTTACTTAGTAATAGAATAACTTTGCTTCTTGATAAAAATTTTTCTAAAGTAATGACAAATCTTAAAGGGACGATTGCTCTTATGAACTGCATTAAGACTGGGTCCTCCAATGTTTTGCCTGTGGGTGAAAATGTGCCTAAGGACATTTCCCTTGGTGCCCATCAGGCTTCCTTTCCCTAATTTAAAGTTTAAAATATTTTAATTTTAAACAAGAATGCATAATTTTAAATTCCATTAAGCAGGGGAAATAAAAACAACTTTCAGAATTATCTTTATTTTCAGTAATATCCTTTGGATTCTACTTAGGACTTGTAGATGTTTCCACAAAATAAAGATGCTGAGTGGCTATACTGAGAAGCTTAATTTGGGCCACCAATCCAGAAGAAAGATTTGACAAAATGGGAACTGATAAACATCTTGTGAGTAGAAAAGAGTGGCAGAAAGAAGCAGATTGGTTTGCTTTGTAGTCAATTGATGTTTTTTGATGGACCACACCCAATCTGATAGCTATTTTGTGAATGGGAAAACCCTTCAATGCAGCATCTGCACACAGGATGCTGTTATAAAGTTACATGGGCCCATTGGGTTGAATAAATAGCACAGAAGGGTTAAGCATCCCTTTGTACGATGTTGGGATTGTTTTATGAACAAAACACACATCCTCTACCAACTGCCTTCAAGATCATATAGGCAAAACACATAGGAAAAAAGAGAATAAGGCCAGATGAATGCTGTTGTGATGCTTTTCCACTGTTTAAGATCATCATCATCATCATCATCATCATCATCATCATCATCATCATCATCATCATCATCATCATCATCAT
>JANHFL010000213.1:412800-424778 GCA_032468155.1 Oxyrhabdium leporinum
TCCCTACAAGACGGGTTCGGTCGAAAGACCCCTCTCCATGCCCCAGTTCGAGATCCCATCGCAAGGAGCGATGGATAGCCCGTGCCGCTGCTTCGAGGCCCCGCCCCTTCTCCAATAATTGTCTCCTAACTGCTTCCAGGTTCCAGATCATTAAGTCAGATAAGATCATATGCGTTTGCTTTTATATTTTCTTCACTGTACTCTAAATCAGATCATTAAATTTAAATTAAAAACATATACAATTAATGATTAAATAATACATTTTTTTCATATTCCCTTTCTTAATGTTGGACAGATATGATGAACTCTACAACTGGATTAGAGATTAGATGTCAGGCTTCACTCACAGGCAGGATTGAACTACTTAGACAAGCTCAAAGGAAATCCAAAAAGTATAGATAAATAATATTTAATGAAGAAAGTAGGAAGCCTTAAAAATATATACAGAAGGATAAAAGAAACAATGTAATCTACAAAATCAACTGTAACCATTGCAACCAATTCTGAGTGGGACAAACATCACATCAATTAAAAACCAGGATCCACGAACACCAGCTGTCAAACCGGTGCCAGCACTCAAATACCATGATCCCAAATCCTTAATCTCCACCCACATCGACACCAAAGTACACCAGTTTGACTGGAGCAGCACAAAAATCATCGGCCAAGCTACCACCCGCCATGCTTGTGAGTTCATCAAAGCCTGGTGGCACTCCACAAGCAATTCCAGCAACAGACAGATTGACCTACAACCGGCCTACAAATCCCTCGGAATCCAAATCAACCACACAGCCAACCAGAGACAGCACCGACCCTCAACCAACCCACACAACCCCCCCACCAGCAGTTCACCTCCCAATGACCCCGACCTGATATAACTTGCTTATCACAAGACTCTCACTTGACAACCTGTAGGCCTTATAAACAGAAACTCCCTAAACTCCACTGAAGGTTACCTAGCCTGGTAACGAAACATTCAGAAACCAACTCACAAGCTCGGAGAACAAACCTTCACACACACACACACACACACACACACACACACACACACACTGAAATCCTCTTGCATTTAGTTTTTCTTCCCACCCTATGTAATAAACTACCCCCGTCTTTCCAATTGTAAGTTATATGTTGCACATATTGTAACATCTGCCTTTGGAACAGGCCTTTTTCTATTCCTAGGCATTTTTATAATATTCTGCCTATTTTTCACAGAACAGCATTTGCTTTTGTCAGGTTTAATGCTTTTCCATCAATGGTTCTGAAAGGGATCAATATTAACTTTCCCTTCCATAGCCAAATGAATCCCTGCATGCAGGTGTTGTTGAATCAATCTCACAAGTTATGTCGAGCTGCCTATAGTGCGTCACCAGTCATGGCACTCTGAACTAATATCATGCCACCTTGTAAATTGATCCAATCTACTATAGAAATGAATACATTTTCCTATTAGCTGATAAATTCTTAGAAATCTCCAAAATACTGTAAGAGAATAATTAAGTTCTGATAGATTGTTTCCATGTCAGAAGGCAATTAGTGATGCATCTCTCTTTTCAATGTTTTAGCTTTATTGTACTTTTGTTTTTTGACATTTTATCTATGAATGATCTAAAACTTGGTTGATTTATTGGTTCACTCCTTTGTGCAGATTTTCTCCATCTGTTTTAGTAACCTTCACATTTGCTGTCAGTCTGTTTTTCACTGACTGTGTGAGAACAATTTTCACATTAGGATTTTTTTCTAAATAGATAGATATTCTAATATCAAAATTTGGACACTTCTGTGCTTCCATGGAAAATGCAATACTGCTTGAATATATTCTTCCAATTCTTGTGGTTTTTCTAACATCAATAAATGGTGTGCTTGACATTATTTATCTTTCTTTCATTCATTGGTACTGTGAATGTAGCTTGCCTGCGTGTCTCTTGTACCATATTTATCAATTCATGTCCCCATAAGGTAGAGACACTCTGGGCCATGAATGGAATCTAATACTCCAAGCCTTTCTGCTGGAGATTTTAAGTTTGTTGATTTAAAGCAAAGAGAGAACCACATTGAAGTCTGTGGAATGAAGATGGAATGGGATTGCCTTCATTTCCATGGTCTCTGATTAAATTTTGGAATATGAGGAAAAGGAAATACAAATCCAGGTAACAGAGGAAAGTTTGTTTCAGACAACCAGTATTTTAAATAAAATGTTTAGCAGGGAATTGGAGGCTTGTTTTCTGTGCTGTGCTAAAATCTAATTTTCTATATCTCACTAAGTAAGTTATAGAACTAAGTGCACAATTTCAGCCTTGACTTCATATCTTAGACTGTGTTCAAGCATACATCTTTTCCGTAGTAGGATCTTTTTGTAATCTTTGACATTAATTTCAAATGTGTCCCATATCTTCTCAGAGATTTGAGCACAAAAAAAGTCCATTTGTAAGTTAACTGCACAATGTTGTAGTCTGTCTAGAGTCTAGAACATTAATGTATTTTCTTTTGGATGGTTGTTTTGCTTTGTTTAACTTATTTGTAGTTGCTGATGTGTCCTGCAGTACTCTACTATTTAACTGCATCCCAGAATATTAGCACTTTAATTTTAAAATTAAAAGGATTGTGTGTTGTATTTTATTTGATTTAAAAAAACAACAACTGAAATTTGATTTTATTTACCTCTTGTGAGATTGATGTATTTCCCAATGGAGGAAGGAAGGTCTGAATTCTCTAGACGCCATTCCTATACACTAGATAGGCTAGGATGCTGCATGATATAAATTGTTTCAATGTTTACCTTTGTATCTTTTAATTGTCACAAAGGCAACTTAAGGTGTAAAAGCTCAATCTTTCACATACACCAGAGCTATATAGTAAATGATAAATCAGGTGTTTCTGGGATGATAGTTGGTAGCAGGAATCATCAAGCTGTATCCTGAAAGCAGGAGAGAACCAGGGTGCAAGTTCTAGGTGGCTTTTGGAAGAAGAGATTTGGTACTTGTAGCCTTCTATCTTGTAGTCTAAAGCAGGGGTGTCAAACTCGTAGCCCATGGGCCAGATGCATCACATGCTAGCCTCGCCCACCCCCATTTTAGTGAAGGGGGAAAAAGTTTTGAAACGTCACGTGACAACAACATGACAACATGAGTTTGACACCCCTGGTCTAAAATATCTGCTACAAATGAGGACTAGTTATGGTGATGATAAGGAGCCTTATCATAGCCTTACTGAGAAGTCTTGTGATTTTCTCTTCCATCCCCATCAATGCATTTAATCAGTAGTATCTCAGGCACCAGAGATCTTGTGAAACTTTGGCAATATCTCTAGACTTTTTAATGCATGGAATGATTTCTTGATGGTGTACTTTCATGATCTAAAATGACATCTCCACAGTCACATGCTGAAGTTGTGATAAAAGTTTTAAAGGCGAATCCTTAATGCTGAAAGCACATAGATACACTATTAGGAATAAAACAAAATGTGAGTTTCTGGTATATCATTCCCTTCTCCCACTTATCAAAGCAGCACAGATGGTCTTCCACCTGCTTTGCTGTGAAAATGAGTTGAAGTCATGCAAAATTAATTTCTGCATCTGATCTGACCCTGCTCTAACCTCATTTTTGTGCAGAATTTTTAAAATGAGATCCAGCCATTATATATTAAAAATACATCCACACTATGCATGGCTGGAATGTAACTTGTAGCCCCCCCCCCCCTTTGTGTTAGTAAACTTAGTAAAGCTTAACATGAATGCATATATTGCATGTGTTTGAACCAAAATGCTACCAGTGATACTGACTACCATTTGTAATTGCTTACATTGTCTTCAGTATCAGGGTCAGTGTGTTTTCAAATGTAATTCAGCAATAAGAGCTGGAAAAGTTTCTGTGTTCTTCTTCTTAGAGGTCTCCTAGAATACCAGATGAGATAAGCCTTTGGCAGAACTTAGAAAGGCTGCTTAAGCTTAATAAAATCTTCCCAAGTCCTGTAATGTAGACTATTATTAACCACTGCAGAGAAGGAATTGAAAGATAGAGCAGGCTGAGAAAAATCTTGCTTTGCCTCAAGCCACCAGATGTGTTTTTCACAGAGGTAAGATTACTTCTAACCCATTCTCAAGATATATGGCCGCCATCTGGAAGAATTGTAAAACAGCCCTGTTTTCTTTTCTTTTTGCACCTGACAGGAAGATATCAAATACAAGAGCTGGGAGTCAATGGAGGAGAGCTCATATTAAAGCTCTATCAATCCTCCAAAATCTACTTGTGGAAAAGAAAGTGATTGGTGCTTATTTTCCTGGGTGGGAGGGGTAAAGAAGCAGCTCAGTCAAGGGCCGGGATAAATGCATCAGGCCATCACCGTGACCAAAATGGATGAAGGGGGTTCAAATCCAGGAAGGGTAAGCCAACTTCATTAATCTTCCAGACAACCTGTGCATGGGAGCCAAACAGCTTAAGACTTGGGTGCTGAAAAGCTCTTAAAAAGTATTCCATCATAATGCCCCCATCCATTATGTTCAGAAACTGATATCTGGGCACAGTCTTTATATGATGGGTTTTCAAAGAGGCTGCTGTTCAAAGAAGAATCAGCTCTGTGAAACTTCTGCCTGGAAAGACTTATATTATCCAGGGCAAAATAACTACTTGCATGAATGTCAGACGAGAGTTTATGTGTACATAAACAAAAAGTTTTCTTCAAACTAATGGATACCACCTTGTTAGCGAGTTCAGCTGCAATGTTGCTCACCCTATTTGTAAATTGATTTTATCCAATTAAACATCTCTGGATAAGTATTACTACTACCCATTGTCCTATTTATGGCTCAGTCAAATTTCTAAAGCATATAAGAAACATATAAGCAAGTTTTTTCTTGCCCAGGCTCACACCAGATCCTTTTCTATCTCTCCTGTGCTACCTGATGACCTAATGTAACACAATTCTACTGAAGGATTTAGCTAACTTACTGGAGTTTCATTTTAAGAAAACTTTTAACAGGCAGATGTTTTAAGCAAGAATCTAATAAAATGTATGGTATTTGCACAGGATGGAATTTCATTGAATATAATGATTTCACAGAAATGTCAATTTACCAGGTTTCATTACAGGAATCGAAGACTGGAAATAGGGAAATAAACATAAAGTAGTTCAAAATGGTTTGACAAAGCTTGCTTCCCACACATAGGACTCATTCATATTATTTTTTGTCCCCTTGCTACATTGGGTCAGAATAACACAATAATAGAGTTGGAAGGGACCTTGGAGGTCTTCTAGTCAGATTGGCTTTTCAGGTGTTGTTTTGCCACAAAGTTTTTTATTATACGCAAGGGCGTATTCTAACCCCTTTTGGCTCCTCAAAGAAGGAATTTCCAACTTGACTACATGTTAAAAAAATCATCTTGTATCTTAAATGGATTACACTTTATTTCTTGAATGGAGAAATGTGGCAGATGGGCACTGTTATTTAAGAGCATACCCGTGCATGCAAATGTATTTTTCATTATGGTGAGAATGTATATGAACACTTGGTATGAGAAGCAATTGCCAGGATAATTTAGAATGCTAGTATATCTGTTATATTTTTCATATTTAATTTCTTAACAAATGCACATCACTGATGGCCAACCTTCTGCTTCAAAGGTGGTCAAAAATAGATGTTTATTGAAATAATCTTCTATTTGAAAGGCAATTTGGCTCCAGTTTAGAGATGATTAGTGCGTCTGAAGTTGTTTCCAAAGTTTGGTAGGCAAACTAGGCAACATAGAAGCACAAGTCCTCGATCACATCCATGTTGCGAGCTGCATTGGTTTTTATTTCAATTGTAGCAATATTTCTGAATTTGTATCTATAATATATGGAAGACTGCCTAAACAAATCTTGAGTGTTCTCTTTTAGCCTCTTTTTGCATGCAGCATTTCATCTTAGGCACCTAATTGATTTAGACAGTTTAAGTTTCCTAAATAAAGCACATTTCTATTTAAACTGTTGCAAGAAGGAAGGATATTCTTAATATGTTAGTAGAGATTTTCCAGTCTGCACATGGATAGTTTGAGAATGCTAAATCTGAGCTTTTCTTAGAATCTATGTTGTGGGGCTTCAGGTGAAACAAGGCAAGCTAGTGTGAACATTCTTCCCATTCCATGCAGATTGAGGAGTATTTGCATCTGAGATGCAGACTGCCATAATTCTTTCTGGAAGAAAGAGTGGTCTAGAGATTGCCCACATATACTTCAGACAGTTAAGTTTGTGAGCAGGCAGCAGAAATGTTTTTTTTTTCCTGCAGCTGCTTGTGATTTGCTGGAAGTCACGGGTTCCATTGTGCTCTAACCTGTAAATGCAGAATTCATGGACTGACTAACCCTAATCTTTTTAATCACTTTGGGGTTTACTTTTTTTTGAGCTGCCTCTTTAAGATTGAATAATTTAAAATTAAGATTGTGGAGTTTCTGCAGCAATATTATCCCAGTACCGACTTTCTTCCAATTTCAGATGATGGCAAATGGTATGGTGAAATTATTGGTATTGGGTTGCATTAACTAATTAGCATGTGTTCCATCAGTCAATCATGTCCAAACATTCATCTGATATCCATACCTGGGTGTGTCCACAGGAAGCAGGACAAACAAATTTTGTGGATTTGCTTATAGTTGTTGCAAACTAATTTGCAGCTTCCTTAACATTTTCTGGTTCTGCAAGTACTGTAGAGTGGTTGGATAGAGTCATTTGGACATAGATGCAAGATATTTCCTTCAGGAATGGGTCTCTTCAATTAGAGCAGAACAGTCTCTTGTCTGCACTTTGCAGCATATCTCCTGCCAAGTGACCATAAAATGAGTCATGAACCTACATGAGCAAGGGAAAGAAATGTTTGCCAAAAAGGCTACAGCACCTAGGGTTTAGCCAATGCATTTGGTGCTATTGGATAAGTGAAACCAGGATGCCACTGAAACATTAACTGCAGGTCAAAACCAACAAGAGAACATCTTTAACCTCAAGAAATAACTGATAATGGCTGCCTGAAATGTTTGTTTTGGATTGCATGTTGTCTACAATATTGTTCATTATGCATGGGTTATGGAATAATAACTGCATTACCTAAATTGTGATGATGGAGGAGAAGGAGGAGGAGGAAGAGAAAGAGGAGGAGGAGGAGGAGGAAGGGGAAGGGGAAGGGGAAGAGGAAGAGGAAGAGGAAGAAGATCCCCCCCAATTAGATCACTTCTGACTGATTTTGAATAGCCATGAGTTCTAGGAATTGTGATTTAATGTATCAGTAATAGTAGTGGTAGTTGTAGTATGCAGGAAGGTGAAGGAAGAAGGGAGCAAAGCCAAGAGCCCAAGGACAGACAATGGACGACTATAGCTAGGAGGAGCCTGAGAAGAGGACTGGAGCATGATGGAAAAGGCTAAAAGAAAAGGTTTCAAACACAGACTAGGCAGACAAGAATCCTTCCCCTTCACAATTCAGCAATTAACTTCCACTAAACTGTTCAGTGGCATCCACGTCACTTTCCAGTTTGAATTTGCAGTTTTAAATTCACTGAAATCCCCTGCTTGCTTTCTTATTTGAATCCTGCTGTCCCTTTTCATCCTTAGAACCACAGGCTTAAAGTTGAAGGGAGGGTCGATTGTGCAAGATTACTCATTGAGCTGCAGAGTTGAGCTGAAATATGAAGCCAGCCTCTGAAAACCATGACCAAAAATTATTTCTGGATCTCCATATTTGCACGATTGTGCTTATGAGTCTCTCCCAAAGAGTAATAGGCTTTCTCCAAGAATAACCTCTCTTGGAGAAAAGACCAACAATTCTAGCAAGCTAGTGACCTTAATCACAGCACTTTGAATAGGGGTAATAAAGCTTCCTGAATGAGCTGCAAAAAATAAATCCATCAGCCTTTGTTCAGAAAACTTGGATGGTATAGCAATGAGTCCTTATAGAACAAGCAGAACAATCATTTTGTACTCAGGAAAGTGAAGCTGAATAAGAAGCAGATGTAAGACACTGGATGATGCCAAATGATTCCAAGTATTTATACTCTTAGTCTCCACAATTCAAGTCAGTCCACAGATATGGGGCTAAAGTCTATTTCAAAATCTTCCTATAAATAGGAAGAAGACAACCCTTCTTTACAGGGCTTCATCTTTAATCTTGGTCATGTGACTGCCTACTAGAAATTGATGCATAATTTATTGTATACATGTGCATGTTCAGACACCCAAAATCAGAGCTGTGACAACCATTTTGAGCCTTGGTGGCTAGAGTGCACTACTTCAGGCTACTTCTGCTGCCTGCCAGCTGCCTGCAACTTGGCAGTTCAAATCTCACCAGGCTCAAGGCTGACTCAGCCTTCCATCCTTCCAAGGTGGGTAAAATGAGGAGATTGTTGGGGGCAATAGGCTGATTCTTTAAATCGCTTAGAGAGGGCTGTAAAGCACTGTGAAGAGGTATATAAGTCTAAATGCTATTGCTATTTTCAAACAACACTAATCCTACTCTCTGCTAAATGTAAGCAAGAATTGCAATATAGATAGTCTTTACAACTGAGTCTGAAATTTCTGTTGCTAAATAAGACAGTTGACGGAGTTTTTCCCCATTTTACCTTTCTTGCCTCAGTGGTTAAATGAATCAATACAGTTGTTAAGTTACAACACAGTTGTTAAATGAATCTGGCTTCCCCACTGAGTTTGCTTGTCAGAAGGTCACAAAAGGTGATTGCATGACCCCAGGACACTGCAACCATCACAAATATAAACCAGTTGCCAAGTGTCTGAATTTTGATCATGTGGCTGTGGGGAAGCTGCAACAGTCATATGTGAGAAAAATGTAAGACACTTTTTTCAGTGTCATTTAACTTCAAATGATCACTAAATGAATGGTTGTAGGTTGAGGACTATCGGTATATCAATTTGAAAGGCCTGATGTAACTATAAGGACTGGGCTGGGTGGGACTCATGGAGGAATGAATTGTATTAAAAACCCACCTGTGGATTAATTCCTTTTCTGTAAAGATACTTAATCATGTGACACAGCAACTTCTCGAGTCTCTGGGAGACTCAGAAGAAAAACATGCTTAGAACTCCATCCCTCCATCACCCATTCTTCTCACTACAACTTGTGTCATCCCCCCCCCTTCCCGGAAAATAAATGGATCACCTGATGGAAATTGGTGGAGAATCCCAGCTTAGTGGAAAACTCTTGGGGAAGTGTATTCTATCTAAAACAAATATTGAAACCTATTTTGGGTAAAGCTCTGTCCACTTGTGGGGCCTAGAGTAATTTCATGCATTGCCTCCTGAAAAGGCCTGGACATCATCTTGCTGCTTCCTTTCTCTCCCCTGTTTTAACTGGATGTCATGGAATAGAAATATACATAATGTAAGGGCAATCCAATATGGGAGTGCCATATAGGCCCTTGTCTGTCTGTCTGTGTCTGTCTATCTGTCTGTTGGTCAGTCTATCATCTGTCTGTCTGACTTGTATGATACCCATCTCACCTAGCTAGAAAACTTGGTAAAGACATATCTGCACATCTTTCTAGCTTTGAAAATAGGAATAAATCCCTGGTCATGAATAAAATTATCCTGTTACTTTTAAAGATATATAAGAGACCCTACTTAAGAGTTTTGTGACCCATGAAAAATCACCCTATTGCACAAGCTTTTGTAAACCCTAGTTCATTTCTGCTAGATGGAGTGAAGCGTAAGGAAAAGGATATTTTGTATAATATAATTAACTCATCCTTTTTCTGATTGTGCTGGTGAATATGAAGACAGAGGAATGAATGACGTTTGCTAAAAAAAGAAAAGAAAATTAAGTGTGTTATGTTTTTGGGAAAACCCAAAATTGATTAATTAATGCATTCAACATTAGCATATTAAGCTATTTACTGAATAGCTTGTGTATCTTATACCTACAAATGAATGAAATGATTCCAGTATCCTTGTTAGACCTTCTGTGCTCATTATTTTAAGAAATTGGAGGCATGTTTGCTTCTTTCCACCTTTTTTTCAGTCCCCATTTTTTTTTGTATTGTGTCTCGTAAAATGCAATCCTGAGAGAAAATGGCCCTATTGCTCTGCATGGAAGGAGCTAATATATATTATAAATGAAATAAATCCATCCACAATTATCTCCGTAAGCTTTGTACATACACATAGATGATGCCTATAGTTCCTTTGGAATAACAATACAGAATGGGAAATACAGCTGGAATATAATTGGAAGTCATGTCTTTGTTTCCTCTATCACAGGTGCTCTAAATAAGAAAATGACTCCATTTCATGGACTAGTGTAACTAAACACTTCTGTGTGCACACCTAAGGGTTTGGTATAGATTGGTGATCTTTTCTAATAGGCTCCAACGTGCACTTTAGGGAAGCCAATCATGTCTTTTCCAATAATAAGAAAACTGACTCCCTCCACCCAAGAGATTACAGTTAACTCACTGCTTTAGGCAGCAGTATTCACTGATCCAGTATATTTGTCTGCTGCAAGACAACAAAAGCCTAGCTCAGCCAACAAAACTCACCTGAATAACACAGAAGTGCAAGAGATAATTGGCTTAATATGTTCCTTAATTGTTCCACAGACTTTAACCATCCCCTCTGAAGTCTCACCATCCTTGCTCTCTGAAGATGAAAACCAGCAGAGACTGTCCTCTTCAATGAGATTTCTGTGTTTTAGTTCTAAAGTGGAATTTTAGCCAACAAGCTTTAAAAAAAGTGTGCCAGGTTCCCTGCTGCTAAATAATTGTTCATGCTGTGACTACAGGTTCACTCAAGGGGGCAAAATAAAAATTAATTGGTTTAAGGTCAGCAAAAATGACTGAAATCCTAAAAGTATGGAGTGATAGGATAGTACTTGGAAGTGTAATCAAGAGTGACAGGGGACCTTAGGGGGAAAATGTTTGCATCCTTATTACATTAACCAATTCTATGTTGTCTCAAATCAAAATTTAAATACTTGAGGTACCAGAATGCTTATAAAGGGAGTGGAAATTCCCCAATTTCTTCACAGGTTTTGAAAAATTGAAATCCTTTCCTTTCTATGTGGGGTTTAAATGGTGACTTCACCATCTTTGACTATTGACAGTGAGTGGAAACTAGAGACCAAAAATCAAGACATAACCATTAATGTGTTGTGAATTGGATTTTAAAGCTGTGTGATCTAGCAATTTTGGAGAAAAGTATATACTCTGTCAATCAGAAAATGTCACATTATTTCTTCCTTTGGAAGAAAAATCTTGGACAGGCTTGGTGAATATTGAAAGCTTAGTTTCCCCTTTCAAAGATTTATAAAATTAGGTGAGCATGCAATATATTTGTAAGGAGAGGCTTTTTGTCTTTTTCTATATTTTAGTTATTGTGTTGGGTTTCCCCTTTTTTTCTTTATGTGTGATGTGTTGTTCATTTTAATTTTATGTATGTTTGTTTGAAAATGGACTAATATAACCCAGATGAGTATATTAGATTTTCTAACTGTAGCCAAACTGTGTAGGGATGCAATGTATCCCCCTCATTTTTTAAAGAGTGAAGACGTTACTTTGCTTGACTTTGCTCTGGTTCCTCAACTTCTTCTGGCCTTCCTAAAAGCTAGAAGAGGTTTGTGCTCATGCCTAGCACTTGTGATGGAGAGAAGCAGGGGTGGGCTTCAAAATTTTTAGTAACGGGTTCTCTGCCTGGTTGCTGGGTGAATGTGGCCATGGTGGGCGTGGCCTAGTTGGTCTCCTGCACCACGGCGCAGGGGGGGTGTTTTTGACCTCCCCAGGATCCGGAGGCTTTCCTCGAGCCTCTGGGAGGGTGAAAATGACCTCCCCCTGGCTCCAGAGGCCCTCTGGAGGCCGGAAACAGGCCTGTTTCTGGACTACCGGAAATTCCGGGAGGCCCGTTTCTTGCCCTCTCTGAGCCTCCGCATGCGCCCTGCAGTTACCTGCATCCAAAACAGGCCACGTGGGGACTCCTGGGAGGGGTGGGGTGGGTGGGGCCAGCCAAGGTGGAAT
>JANHFL010000213.1:429979-455722 GCA_032468155.1 Oxyrhabdium leporinum
AGAGAGAGAGAGAGAGAGAGAGAGAGAGAGAGAGAGAGAGAGAGAGAGAGAGAGAGAGAGAGAGAGAGAGAAATTCCTCAGGGACTATATTCCACAGATTGGGAATACATGCAGGAGAAGGCCTCGATCTGCAGGTCAGATAAATAAATCTGTCAGAAGCAGAGGACTTTTGCTGAAGGACCTATCCGAACCTTAGTGGCTGGATATGTCAATATCAAAAGGGATTTGCTTTCAAATAATAAGGTCCTAAATTGTTTAGAGTTTAATGGCTAATACCAATACCAATAAACAATTGGTAATAACTATAGACCTTTCACTTCAGGCATCACAGTGATTCATTTACTTTGCATCTGTTAACAGTCTTCCTGCTGTGTTCTCCACCCAATTATAATATCCTGGTACTTTTGAAGGATAATTCCACACTGAGCACATCATCATCAAAACTAGGTTGCCACTTTTAATCAGCTCAGGATTGGTTGCAACTTGCCAGTTAATACCATTTGTACAAATTTATTCTTTACCACATACATTAAACTCAAGGAACACTCTCAAAATGCAGAACTAGTTTTTAAAGGAAGCACAACCCCATCCAAAACAGGTTGAAATTCAAGCCCTGAGTCTAGTTTCTTAGCTTCTAACTGCAGCTTCATCTGCATTTACAGTATATATTTGTGGATAAGCCAAAAAAAATTGTTCTGAAATACATCTCCAAAATTGGGTTCAACTAATCTATGGATTAGAATTTAGATTAGGTTTTTGTTTGTTTGTTTGTTTTTTAAAGTCCATCTTGGCTAAAGATGTATACAGCCATCAAATGGTTAGCAGGAACAAAAGGCACATTTTTCATTCATGGTATTTTGGTTGAAATATTGAGGGTCAGCTTTGTGGATGGGCTTATTCTGGAGTAGTTAATTTAAACTTAATCTCCTATTTCAGTTTTGTAGGAAACCAATTGATAGTACTGGAAGCTGCCAAAATGTTCAAGAGAACTAGCAAGGTCGTACTCCTCCCATTTTCATTTCATGTCATTTCCCAAGATGACACCTTCCCCAAGGTGTCACATTGTGACTGGAAGCTCAGTTGAAATTTGCTCAAATAATCAGTATCATCCATATTCATTTGTAGCAGAAGACTACCACTTTCCCAATCAGCTGTTTTAAATCAGGCACCTTTCTACATTTCACAAACCAACTAGGATTTCAAAAGTATCATTATTGTGGGAAACCTTTCAAGAATTCTCAAGATACAATGAAGAGTCTTTAGGCATCTAGGTTATATCATTTTAACCACTTTATTCTGCAAAGCTTTATATTGGTTACCATATTAAAATTGATGAGGAAATCTGACCATGGCAAAAATTACAAATTGTTTCCCCAACTTTTAGATTAACTTCACAGAAACAAAATCCAGCTTGCCAAGGGCCAGTATTAGTTGGAATGGATCCATGGTTGTAGTGGGACATAAAATCCAAAGCTACCCTGGACTGGGCAGATTCAGCATGAACATTGAAATCCTACTGAACAAGAAACCTAAGATAATCAAATGTCATGACCAAAATTAGTTTGGATACCTTAGGTCAGGACTATTAGCATATGGAATGGAGAACACATTAAAAGTGGCCCCTTACTTTTTTGGCTATCCAAACATGGAACATATGCTTTAAATTGATCTACCGACAGATAGAGCATCTATCAGCCATATAGACTGGTTTTTTTTTTTACATACTATTTCCATTCCACATCTCTACTTCCAACTTTACTCTTCTGCACATATTTACACAAATATTAGATTGAGAAGATAACACCTTTTCTGAGCTAGGTTTCTGTGGTATGTAACATATCAGTTCTTTTGGCCAGGATTGAATGCTGGATAATAGATGTTTAATCAAACATTGACCTGGCACAGAACAGTAAGTAAATTGGAAGGTCCAACCTTGACTGGTTAGATTGCAGTTTGATAGGGAGGAAGGCTAGTCCATAGGCTGTCCTCCTTTTTCAGTAAAAGATAGATGGCAACCTCCTACTATTTTTCCCTTGGCAGTTATTATCTCAGTGTTAGCTTAGTTAACACTGACATATTAACTGGCAGAGGAGAAATAGGAACTTGCCATGTAGACATGGCATTTCCCATGTAGATGTAGACAAGTAGATACCAAACAAATAGGGTACCTTTAACTTACAAGTTCCCTGAAGACAATTCCTTCTGTAGTCACACCTTTGCTATCTCTGGATAGGACTGCTTTTAAACAGTTGGAGCAGGAAACCTAAACTGTTGTGGGCAGATGGCCAGAAGCACTGACCCAAAGTTCTGTTCCTGCAAAGAATATGTTTTCTACAAGAACCAGGTAGACAATAGACAACTAGAGGGCACAATGCACTGTCACACCTGGGCTATTTGTATGGAAGATGTATTAGGGCTTAAAAACGCTAACTTCCTACCTTTTTTGCATTTACACCTTAAAATAATATGGAAATAATTAGTGGATGATAACTTGTAATTGTGCTATCTCTAGATTTATATGCCAAATTATATGCAGAGGAATAGAGCTAGACCAAAATTCGCTGTTTTTGGCAACCAAAACAATATTTCATAAGGTTAAGCAAATAAGGTCCTTAATATAGAGATGTGGATGACCACAAGTTTGTAACAAAGAGTTTTCTATATCTTGTTGCTGCCATCTAGTTGGAGTTGGAGTTGGAGTTTTGTAGCCAGATGTAGTAGTCCAATACAAGTCACTAATCACCATGAGAGGAGATTATGGGTGTGTCAATAGAAGAAAATACTGTATATGTAGTTCATGTTTGAACTGTGGTACTCTCTGAGTTTGTTGTTTGTTTGCAGGTATTTCATTATCCAGTTATTTAACATCATCAGTGCTAGTGAATGTGGGGTTTGCGCCCTGTTTATATATAGTAGCTTGTCCTGCTAGCGTTGCCTGGGATGTGGTTTATCCCTTGGTATTTCCTTAATTAGGGTATTGTTTTTGTCTTGAATTTTTGCTTGGTGTTAATCCCTGCTTATCTGGTTGTTGGTCACTGGAGAGGATATGTTCTGGTCTTTTTGTTTCCCTCTTAGCTTTTTTTGTTGTCTGTCTTTTGAATGGTGTGTAAATGTGGTTTATCTCTCTGTGTGAGGATGCTTATTATTATGAGAGTGCTCAACCAATTCACCCAGGAGGTTGGTTAAAAGCTACATAGGCAAAACAATGGACAAGAAGACAAAAGACTAAGGTGGTCAAACAGAATTGAGAGAGAAGAAATCAGAAGAATTTTTTTTTAAAAAATGGGCATATTTAGAAAAGCTTTGAAATGTACATAGGATTTGCTGCAACTGGAAGCAATGAAACAGGCTACTGTTACAGTTCTAGTAACAAGGAGGATGCAGCTAAACAAAAAACCATGGGAGTGACTGAAGAAGGAGAAAAAAATAACGAAATAATCCACCGAGCTGAAAACAGGCCAGAAGTGGCCAGTCCAAGTCCTTGAATTTGACACAATTAATTCTGTAGGACAAAAAGTATTCTTGGCTGTGCATTGTTTATTGGTTATGTGGATATGAATGTTGTCCCAGTGTTGTGTAATGATCTCTCTACTAGACTTGGCAGCCTGACTTTAATATTGCCCTGTAATTTAATTCCCTCCTAAATTACTGCATTACAAGTTGCAAATGGGAGGCAATGTCACTATGTAAGCATGTTCCTTTGCAGATTTCCCCATAAAGTAAATTGACTCAAAGCTAATGTTATAGTCAGCATCAATTTCTTGTTTTTGAACTGGAGAGAAACCCAGGAAGATTTTAGAATGTTATTTTTGTATGTATTTTGGTATATAGAATGTGCACACCAGGGTACAATACCCTTAATTTTACATGCTAGCAAAATAATATTTACGATCATCCAAAGAGCCCTACTTGGAAAAAGAGAGGCCAGATGTCCAAGCTGGCTTTTGATATTTAGAAATGGCCAAAGAACACAAGACAGTATTGCTGATGCATGCTGGATAATTGAGATAGCCAAAGAATATCAAAAAGTAGTCAGCATGTAATCCATCAATTATAAAAAGGCCTTTTGAGCAATCATGTCTGTGGAAAGTGCTGAGAAAAATGGGAATCTTGGAACATCCCCTAGTCCTCGGTGACAGATTTATATACAGGTCAGGAAGCCGCAGTATGGGCAGAACATGGGGAAACAGACTGGCTCCAGGTTGGAAAAGAATATGACAAGGCTGTGTACTTTTCCCTTATTTATTCAACCGATTTGCAGAATGTATTTTAAGGGAAGTTGTATTGGAAGATAAACATGGCTTTAAAACTGAAGGAAGTTCTTCCTTGAGAGTTGAAAATGCAAAGGACATGCAAGTTCTAGTAATAAAAATATGAAACAAAATGACTAAATGGGACTAACATTAATTATAATTATATACATTTATAATTAATAAATTTATAATATATTTATAATTAAATATTTTTAAAAAAGACCAAACAAATGAGAACATGTGTAACAACCAACTTTAGAACTGGCAATAAATATATCAAAGTGGTAGATACCTTTGCCTTTTAGGATCAGTGATAGAGGATTAGTCTAAATAAGAAATATGCCGCAAACTAGCATAGAGTAGAGCAACCATGAAGGCCTCGGGAAAGATATTCAAACGCCATTATGTGTCTCTGCCTACAAAGACCAGAACAACGCAAGCTGTTGTGTGACACTTTATGGAAGCAGAAGTTGAACTTTGAAGAAGCAGAAAGGGAATAGTATTGGCATTTTTGAACTTTGGTATAAGAGAAGGCTCCTGAGAATTCTATGGTCAGTCAAGAAAACAAACAAACGGATCAGCAAATAAATCAACTCAGAATTCTTACTTTAGACATAAATGTTCAGGCTCAAATTAACCTACTTCAGATGCATTATGCAAAGACCTAGCTTCCAAGAGAAATCCCCCTTAATGCTGGGGAATGTTGCAGGAGAAGATCAGCAAGATGGATGGACTCAGTTACAAAGGCAATGGGTGCATCGTTGCAAGATCTGAAGATTAGGGATAGTTCATCAAGAAGAAAATCTATCTATATGGTATTAGAAGCAGAAAAAATGACTTGATGGCAAGTAATCAATCAATTTCAGTATTTCATTTCTTTCTTTTGAGAAACTGGCACACATAAAGATCCCCCTGGGAACTACAAGAGACTTCTTTCCATTCTCACAATTCCCCCCTCCCCCAAAATGAAAGAATAGAACTCTTGTTAAGTTGCTTATGTCTTTTTCTGTCTTTTGATAGTTACTTAAACACATACATTTTTAAGGATAAAAATTGGGATTTTTCTTTTAAGGTGGGTGGGATAAGAAGCCTGAGCTTAAGTATAAAATAGTGAGGTCTGTGAAAAATCCACAGTCACTTGGGAAAGGCTGTAAGAAACCACACAACATGAACATAGTCCACAGAATTAACCTAGAAGCAATGTCTAATTAAGTTTGGAATAGATTTTTCTTGTGGAAATGGATGAGTGAGTGGGACAGGAATCATTTGCTTTTAGAGACCAATTTTGGATTAAGTTCATTGCACCTGAGCAAAGGGTTTCCTTTTGTACAGGGTAAAGCCCTTGTATGGAGGGGAATGAGTGAATGGATCTACTTTGAGTAGGCCTTGGAAATCCAGAGGGCTTTGGTCTCAATGAGGGGGAAAACCTGAGTTCAATAGGAAAGGTGTTTAAATATATCCATAGGTCTCTATTCTCCTGTAACTATTTGCCAATATTGTCCTGATATTTGTTGAAGCCACTAAGAACTCTGCAGTTAGACTAGGATGTGGCCTGCAGTTTGAGCCTGAATGTATTTTTATTTACATAGAAAAAAAATGGAGTTGGCCTCCATCTACTATCACAAGCTGGCATAGTGGTAGCAAGGGAACAGAGCAGATCAAGGTTGTGCAAAATATATATTGATTTTTCCACAGCACCTTAACAAGATTGTAGCTCTGATCATTTACAGAGTTAGGCATCACCCTAGTAACTGGGTACAGCCAAGTGAGATTAATATTTGAACAAGATTATTTTGTTTGTAGAAAGAAAAGGTCTAACATATATATAATATCCGTATGCACTGTATTTTTTGCTGCAGCCCGCACTGCTGTTCTGTTTAGGAAACTCTTCTGTTTTTTAACTTGTTCTGCCTGTTTTATTTCAGAATCAAGTAAAGTTCACTCCCTGAGTCTACTTTTCAAACACTTTGCATCAAGTGGCAAAGTCTGATGAGCTGTGTTGATGTTCCACAGAATGCAAATGGAATTGGCTTCATAATTGCAACAAGATGCCCAAAGCATCCTGCATTTTGTCCTACATTCAGAGCAACTCCCCCAACTTTAGCCCTCGATGCTAAAGGCAGCCAAATTGAGGCTTTAAGATTGTGGTGAACACACCCGGGGATTGTGATTTGTATGAAGGGAGGAACCTGATGACACCAGTTGTACTGAGCACTGTAATTGTCAAAAATGATAGACAGCAAATCTTGACACTTTTAAGAAAAAAACATAATTTGGAATGTTTCCAGAAGGTGAACTGTTCCAAAATCAACAGAGTCTTGTAGCATTTGTAAGATAAATACATTTATTCTGGCCTAGGGTTTCGGTAACAGCATCCACTTCATCAAACATGAACACATTTGTCAGAAGCTTTGCTTGTTTTTTACACAACTTAGAAAATAATTCTGGTTCCATTCATGACTATAGCCGGCCTTGAATGCTCCATTATTCACATCCCTGGCAGAATAAATATCTCTTTGTTTTCTAATCCTAGGCATGCCTTTGTATGAATTTATAGATACAATTTTGATTAATCAAGGTCTGTACTTACTATAAACTTGAAAAGTCTATTTTTTTATGACCTGAGAATAAGAGTCCCTGAGCTGGGAATCATGTGTGTTTGCCTGGAGTGTGATATGGTGAAGTCTTCTGAATATTCCTCCTGATTTTCTGCCGAGCTTCATTTTATCCCTTCTTGGGCTTTAAGCTTCCTCATTTTGTTAGGGGAGGCAGTGTCACAATTTCATGGGCAGCCTACTTTACACATTAAAAAACTCACTAAAAGACACCTCTCCTCCTCCACATGCATGGTTGGTTGTGAGGCCCGTTATGGTTGGACTGAATTTGTATTTCGATGGGAGATTATCAGGAAATTGCATCAAGAAATTGAAAAAGTATCTGTCAGAAGCGCCATCCTTTGCTTGCTATGCTTCACTAGATGCCAGTCTGCCATAAGTCATGGGGAGAGAGAGCTGTGGAAAGATGGGGGAACCCAAAAGCGATCTTTGTGTGGTCCCAAGACACCCCAAGACTGCAGACCTGAGACTGGAATGGAATGCCTATTCATCTATCCAACTGTTGCAGATACAGTTACCACAACATCTTCTTCAAATGTGACTGGACACTGGGGAGATTACGGTGTGTGTGTGTGTGTAATGGAGAAGGGAAAGTTAACTAGGGAATCTTTGCACACAAGCTCTTAGATCTGGTTTTGCTACAGTAACCGCTTGGCTGTTAGTAAAAGCAACCTTTTTACTACGAATCCAGTCAAGAGTATTTCTTTCCTAAGGGACCAATGTGGACCAGGCCTGACAATATCCTAGAAGCAGGTAATACCACCATTCTTACCAACAAGCCAACATGGACTTTCCCATATGGTTACCAGGAGTTGAATTCAACTTGAAGGGTACTTTCCATAGTCACACAACATAGAACTTACACATCAATATCTCTTTCTCTGTCTTCGTCTATGTCTCTATAAGGTATGTATAACATAGACCACAGAAACACAAGAATTAGAAAGGAGCCCAGTATTCTGCTTTATGTAGTGATTCCAATTAAATAATTAAAATGCAGACACAGAGAGGCATGCTGATGTCTGTGTGTCTCGCTGATATATGGCATATATTATCAGGTATATGGAATGCACATTCCCACTGCTTCAGACAGCAATTTTTAGGGTGCTTTTGCCTCCCGACCTTCCTTGTCCCTTTGCTAGCAAGTAATGATGTAGATTTAGTTCATAAAGAAAATGTTGCAGAATAAGCAAAAGTAAATAGCCACACATGCTGTACTTCATAATTCATGTTATATTTACATTTCCTTAGAATGCCAATGGCATCGCAACTACACCTACAGTATTTGCTTTTCTTACTTTTTGATCATGAGCTGGTTGGGCAAAACTAAAAACAAATTTATCTTTAATATTTATAATTCATATCACCGGCAGAAGTCAAGGACATCACCATGGCACTGTTCTACCGATGGGAAAACAATAACTTGAGTGGAAAATTTATACTGAGAATTTTATTGAGAAAAAAATGAATTTGTGGAGCTTGATAGACACCTTGTTCGAGATGGACATGATTATGAGATGCAGTAAGGCTGCCTTAACAAGATTCTGATTATATCTGTAGGATTGGACCTGCAAATACATTGTGTGCCCACAGTATCATGAAGCAATAGTTTGCCTAGTACTGCCAGGTCCTCATCACCAAGAGAAATTTAACTTATACTTGAAGAAAGTACACCAGTCTCTAGATCAGCCTTCTCCATTCTGTGTCCTTCAAATGGGTTGGACCACAATTCTTGTCATCTGCAGACAATACAACAATTTATGAGGATTGGACTGTTGTCCAACCTAGCCAGGGAGCAGCAAGTTGGGAAAAGCTAGATTAGATAAAGACGTGTTGAAGATTTCTGAAAGTTGATTCCTATTTCTTTTCAGTTTTCAGTAGACTCAAATTTAGCTCTGCTTTGATCCTTAATTGGAGTCTATGGCCTTGATGGTCTCCTGTGGTCTGGAGGAGTGAAAATGGGATTGCTTGTTCTTGCCCAGACCTGATCCTCTGTTTATTATTCATAATAAACAGAATGGTCCTGATGTAGATATACAAGTAGTCCTCGACTTACAAGAGTTCATTTAGTGACCATTGGAAGTTACAATGGCACTGAAAAAGTGACTTATGACCATTTTTCACACTTATGACTGTTGAAGCATCCCCATGGTCACGTGATTTACATTTGGATGCTTGATAACTGATTCATATTTATGACGGTTGCAGTATCCCGGGGTCATGTGATCACCTTTTGCGACCTTCTGACAAGCAAAGTCAGGTTCACTTAACAATCCTGTTGCTAACTTAACAACTGCAGTGATTCGCTTAACAAATGTGGCAAGAAAAGACATAAAATGGGGCAAAACTCACTTCACAAATGTCTCATGTAGCAACATACATTCTGGGCTCAATTGTGGTCGTACGTCGAGGATTAACTATATATCTGACATTAGATGATGATTAGCATAAGTTCATGCCACCAATGTTGAAACATATGGCAAACTGTGAATGATAGAAAGAGCTTTCTGTCTTCTACAAAATGAAATATGCAAACTTATCTTTGCCATCAGAGCATGGTTTTAGTGGCTGGCTTGATAAAAGACAGGCATGTCCATGTAGAGAAGGCAATTCTGGGAATCCTTGTCATGGCATAGTTGCTACGGGAGAGAAAAGATATTATGTTTATTCTTTTCCTGATGGGGTCATGGGAGAGGGAACTACCACGCAAAATAATTATCTTCAGTTTATCCCTGAGGCATATATTGATACTCAAATGATTGAAAGTTGTTCCTTTAAATCATTTGTAGCAGCTACTTTAAGTCATTTAGTGATTTGTAATTGATGGAATGCAATGTGTTCAAGAGCACGGGTATTTGAATAGATGAACAGAATGATGGCTTCTGTAATTCCCAACCTTGGACTGCACAGATTGTAGGAAAAGATCCAAGGGCTCCTCATATGAGTTATACTTGGAGACTGGTTTCAAGTAATTAAATATTGCTTTTGTTCTTATTCTTATGATTCTTCTAGTCAGTCCCGATTCCTGGTGACTTCCTGGGCAGGTCCTTGCTGTTTTCTTGATAGTTAGTATCATGTGTTTTGCCATTGTCGTCTTCTTTAAAGGAGCTGGTATCTCAGCCCTACTTCAGAGCCTGTAAGTACTGTACCAAATGTTACATTATTATGATTTTCAGATACCTAACCAAGAGGCTGCAGGTCCAATAGTGACTTCTTGTTCTCTGTGCATCATATAACTATTCAGAAGTGAAAAGTGCAAGCAGAAGAATTGACAATAGAAGGACAATCCAGTGTGACTGCCTGAAGTAAAACTAACTCATCTAACTGCTGACTTTCTTTCTCCTGAGTAACTGGTTTCCTTCTGATTTTACAGCTGATGTCATTGTCTGTGCATGCAAGGTACAGTAGTCCCTACTTTTGTTCTTTAGCAATATCTTCATAATTTTTACCCACGCTCTAGACAATTGTAAGATTTTGCTGCTATCTTGGCAGCTAGAACCTGTCTTACTTCCTCTGAGGCGGATTCTTCAGACCTTAGGTGAAATTGTAAATCAGATGGGACATGGTACCTTGGAAAGCAGTTGCAAAATACACTTCTTTGCTTGTTTTTTTAACCACAGGCCCCCAACCTCCAAATGATTATATCTTGATTCTGAACTGAGTTTGCAAAAGTCTGTTGGGCAAATAGTTTCATTCTCCTCAGGCAACTTCTACATGGATCAAATTATTTCACTAGGCCATTGGCCTACATCAGAAGTGGGGAACCATGGCCCCTTTATGATTTGTGGACTTCAACTCCCAGAATTCCTGAGCCGGCATGGTTGAAGTCAACAAGTCATAAAAGGGCCATCGTTCCCACCTCTGGATTATATTAATCTTTCAAACTGTGTTTCTTATTTTATTTACAACTTTATACAGTAACATAATGATTGCAAGGCAAGAGTACTGGTCCGTAATTTCCCACTTTGATTTCCTGTTTTACTGTTTCCTAAAATATTTGATATAATTCATCAGAGCAGGTTTCATATCTTCTGAGAAAATGCCTGGAATGGGTAAATTTGGGATACAGGTATTCAGCTCTTTGTTTCCTAGAGGTTGTTTGGCCATAAGCTATTGGATTTTGCACATCTATTCACTTCCATTGTTTTTATTACTTTCTTTAATTCTGCTCAGGGTGACAAATGTGCTCAGGGAGAAGTAGTGCTCTTAGAAACCATTTCTCTCAGCCATTCAGTGAAAATATGTAGTTCAGCTGCCTCAATATCTGGTAACTATTAAGTAGCAATTGAGGGCAGTGATTATTCCATTACTTTCACTGGAGAAGAAATCTGTTTAGCTGCTTGATTTCTCATATTCATTTCTCCAGGCAAGTGCCTAGACTTTTAGAGACTTTTAACATACATGGAGAGAAAAATAAACCTTACATAAGCCATTTCAATTCACCTGTATTTTTCCCCTCATAGTTCTCTCTTCATCTGCTGAAATGAATTTCAGAGAGGTTCTCAAGGATGGACTGTGATATTTTTCTCTTTCTTTAGAGATAAGATAGTCAGGAGGGATATATGTAACTATTCCACATTTCACCACACAATCATCTCTCCATTGTCTGCAGCCAGCCCCTTGTTTCCCATACTTAGTTTAACTCCAAAGGAAGGCATTATGAGGTTGCTCCTCCTATTGTCGTCCCCCCCCCCTTTAGTGGTACACTACTACATCTTGCCTTTGAGACAATATTAGAGAATTCCTGCTTCCATTGGAGAAATTTGAAAAACAAAACCATCCAATTCCTCTGGGTGAAATTTTCACGGAGAATTTTGATAGGCTTTTTATATGCCGATCTACTTTCAGTTCACAGGTTATTGTTACCATCCATAAATTGCCAAGGAAGTATGAAGCTTAAGAATGGTTTATAAACAATCCAAACTGTATTATAAAAAGACATATTGATTTACACAAGCAATGTTATTTAATTAGGCAACATGTTCTGGTGATAATTTGTGAACACAGTCTTTGTTTTGTATACATTAATGTATCAGTACAATCATGTCTGTGCACATGTGGGCATGCATTCCTGCAAGAAGTGCTGTTGCCCCAATTTCTATGTCTCATATTTTGCTATCATGAGCAAAATATGAGGCCTAGAAATTGGGGTAACAGCACTTTTAGGAATATTTTGCTTGTCTGTTTACATGATTTATGCTAAATTTCCCTAGTTTCCCTCCCCCCACCATCTTCTCTTTGCACTGCCCTTAGCTGGCATTGTCTCTCCTCACATTGAGCCCAACTGTCCTGAGAGTTCCCTCATTAGAAGAACAAATCCAGGTGAGCATCACTTGGTTGTGACTGCTTGCTTTTCATGTTGGAGACAGCCAAGGTTAAGTTAACTGCTCTCAATGTTCCGAGTAACGCACCCATTGAAAGCAGAACTCTGAGGCAGGTAGATTCCACAAAGAACATGTTTATTGGATACATCATATTGGCACAGCCGGTGAAAATCTAAAAGTTCCCATGGTTTTTACCTAATTAAAAGAGTAAAAGTCCCCCCTCCCAGGTGTCACCAATCACATTATCCAATGAATATAGCTGGCAGGTTTCTCTTCTCCTTCAACAGCCATCTGTTATGATGACCTTGGTTCCCACAGGAAACCTTTTTGTTTCGACTGTTAGCTGGGCTATCTACTTCCCCCCTCCCTTCCCTGTCTCAGGCTTCGTGGCAACTATGATGCAGCACAAGATGGCTTCACTCAGGTTCACTTCAGAGTTGACAACAATATTATTGTTATTGTCACCTGCAATTGGGAAAGGCTGGAGAATGTGGACAAAGCAGGGAGCAAAGAGGAAAATAAAGCTAAAAAGGCAAATGGGACATCCTGCTTTTAACCTTCAGATTGTATGAACTGGACTGCACTTGCTAGCTTACATCCTGCACTGATGCCACCATTTTTATGGCATGCACATATTTCTCTCTCTCTTTCTTTATATATATATATTGTAAACTTTAAGCTTCTTTGTTTGTTTGTACTTAGATGTTTGATCCCAAAGTGTTGCCAATCTTCCATCAATTTCATACCAGCCATGGTATTAGGAATAGATACTTTTTGAAAATGGTTCTGAAAAAGTGATTTGTACCATGACAAGCATAAATGCAACTCTTTGTGGCCAATTAAGCATGCATACATTTATTCTATCCCCTTCCTCAGGAAAGTGGATCTTAAAAGAGTTGCATCAAAGTTTACTGAGTTTATTAAGTTTGTTTTTTATCCGGAACTATGTCTACATGAGCATTGATTTGTTTTTTTCTTTTTTTGGCTCTCATTTCCCCACTAAATAAGGTTCCTTTTTCTATTTGGATTTTTAAATGTGATGTTTGAAATTTCTGACTGATGCAGAAATGCAAGACCACACAGCAGCTAAGCTAATTTTCCTTTTCTAAGGAAATTCAACTTCAGAAATCTGTATCTTCTGGGCTTCAGGCCATAAAACTCCAAAGCATCTTTCCTAGAACTGGCAATAAGGCAAAGGCCTCCTCTAAGCAACTTAGAAGACTTGGGTATTAATGCAAAAATTAGTCTGAATTGGCAGCTTATCAGTCATTTGGAAGAGGAGGAGGAGGAGGACAAGACAGAGACCCAGCAATAATCATCCTTCTCCAAAGAGACATAACATAGAAAATTCAGTCTTTCCAATGTAAAGTTTAAAGAGGGAGATTGGAAAGAGGTACATTCTAAACCCCATAAAGAGGAGAATGAACAAATAGGACTCACCTAAGAATAAAAGGCCCGTCCGGAGACAATAAACATCTCCTGGCTTTAAACCTGAAGAAGCTCCTTACAGTTTACTCAAAACTACAATGATCGTACCAGGCAATGTTCAAAACAGCCAAAAGTGAAGCGTGAACATCTCAAAGCAAATCAACAAAACCTTCTGTACAGAACACTATGATATAATCTTCATCTAGGTATCGAAGCTGATACGATTAAGATTGTTAAGACTTCAAAATGCAGATGAGTTATTGCTTTTATATCTTTACTAGTGGCTTCATCTGCAGGTTACACTATTTTGGTATGAAATCTGCAGATCCTGCAGATAAGACTCAAGAGTTGAACAGGACCCGATTCCTTTAGTATTTGGAGCAAGGTCAGATTAAGGCCACTTGATGCCCATGATGGTTCCCCTTTGGCCCTTCCATGGCTTAAATGACAAGATATTAAAACTCACTAAATGCTATACTCTAAAATTGAAGTGGAGTTACTAAGAGCATAATAGCTAGAGGAAAAACTGTGGTTCCCCCTTCCCTTGGTATAGGCAGACCTTGGGCTATGATGACAATTGGGATTGGAATTTGCCTCCCTAAGTGATGCGGTCATAAAACACAATGTCATGTGACTGCATTACTTAGCAATGGCAGTCATGGCAGCTGCTGTCCTCTGCCCAAACAAAGAGGCTGGTGGACAAGAGCTATGGGTGAATGAGTACTACAGGATGTAGGCAAGTGGGTGCCACTGTTGAGTGCTACAGAATGCTGACAGGACCATGGACAGGTACTACAGAGTTTAGACTGGCAGCTGCAGGCAAGTGCTAAGGAACACAGACAGGTGGGCACTCTGACTGAATGCTATATAATATGTGAGGGTGGGTGGGTTTCTCGGGAGAAAAGAAAGGTGGGAAAGGAAGCCCCTTGCAGGAGTGAATTACAACCTCCATCAACTTTGCTTAGGGGAAGCTGGCAGTGATGGTTGCAAATGGCAATCACAAGAGTGGGGAACACTCTAACCACCATAATTGTACGCCGGGTGCCAAATGCCCAAATTGTGATCATGTGACTGTGGAGACACTGTGTCAGACACAGACTTGAGAACTGGTTATAACCCCCCCCTCTTGTTCAGGACTGTTATAACTTTGAATGTTTGCTGAATGGGTAGTCATAACCCAAGGACTGCCAGTACTTATTTGCTTTTAATAATTAAATCAGGGTGGATTTGAGGGTTTTTTCCCTTCATCAGTGTGCAACTCTACTCCTTCCTTATTCAATCATACTCTCCCATTAGGAGAAAAGCTTTCTTTTCTCATTCTTATTTATGTGCTTTAAGACATGGTTTCCAGTAGACACACACACACCAGCAAAGAAATGAAAAAGTTTGGTAATAATATCGTATTATTGAAACTACTGTGAGTATTAATAATATAGTCTTCAGGAATCTGGTTAAAATGGAGTTATACCCAATTTAGAATGAATTTTAAAATTCTGAGGGATGTTTAGGTTTTAATTTTACTTTACTGTTTTATGGTTGCATCTTACAATTAAATGCTTCTCCAAACTCCAGACTTTATGATTAAGTCAGAGGACAAAGCATCTGTTATAAAGAATCGTTGTTAGCAACATGTTGACCATTTCAACTTGCAGCTCCAGCATCTTTCAACCCCTTTTTGTTGGCCATCTTTGGGACTGTTTCTGACCTCCCTGTCCAGTTTGATAGTGTGTTTGCTGAAAATCTGCTGCATGATCTCTTGCTGGCTGGCAATAAGAAACATGTGGGGTCAGTCTTTAAATAAAAAAATCCCCACATTCCCTATTAGACTCCATGTGGAAAATAGAAGATTTTAGTTTTGCCTCTGTGCTTGGTGCAGTCCTGTCCATTTTGCATCATCTTGGGTGTGGCCTCCAGGCACCAGAGGATTACCCATTCCCTGTAATTAGGGAGATCATAGAGTGGAAAGAGACCTTGAAGACTTTCTGGTCCAATCCTCAGACCATCCCAGACATCCCATTAGACAGACAACTGTCTAATTATTATTATTCTTTGAAAACCTATATTGATGGAGCACCTATAACTCCAAGAATCAGGCTGCTCCACTACTTAATAGCTCTCATGGTCACGATCTGTCTCTGTAAAATTTAATCCAGTGGTTTTTGCCCTACCATCCAGTCCTGTGGAGAACAAATCACAACCCTTTGTATATTGGAAGCCTGCTCTTCCATTTCCTTCTAGCTAGAGTTATTTAGGGTAAGCATACCCAGCTCACTATTTTTCATCGGCTTTAACTTCTTCTCACTATTTGTGTTGCTTTTTTTCTGCACTCTTTCCATTCTTCAATATCTTCCTTGCCCTGTGGCAACCCAAACTGGACGCAGCATTTCCGGTGTCCTCTGATCACTGCAGCACAAAGCAGTGCTGATGAATGGAAATGGGTATTAATTACCTGAATTGCTGAGCTTATTCAGAATGTTGTGATGGTTATCAGAGCACCACAAAAATCACCTTCCTTGCTCGCATGGAAGAGGAATCCTGGGTTTTAAAAACAGGCTTCCAGCGGTTTTTCCTTTGTGTCTTAGACCATGAAAGAGAAACATTTAATGGTGGTGTCTGTAAATCTGCTACATAAACACTTAAATTCAGGCTGTAGTTATCAGTAGAAAAATGGAGTAAAAAAACAACAACTGATTGATCTTTGATATCCATAACAAGATTTCCAGTAGACTGGTCCAAACATTTTTAAGGGTCAGTTGCTTTTGTGACATTCTTATTTCCCTAGTTCTCAGCTACTGTTTCATTCTAAAATCCTGAGTGAGAGAAATGGCTCTATTGAACACATAAAAGAAAGAGAAGATATTTGTGCGATGCAAAAGGAATACTGTAGATATTTTCAGGTCATCTCCGGTGTTTCTTTGTCTTATTTTCCTTCTGGGAGAATGGATCTCTTAGAGCATATGTAGCTTTAAAATCTTGTAGCAAAAATGGGCAGACATATTTCTCCACTATAATCCTCAGTGGACATGACATTGTGTATCTGCTTGTGTCAGTCAATGTCATGAGGACTGGCTACTGCTACCCTACTCTTCCTTTTACAATGACCATTCACATGTTCCCTTCTTTCAAAGATGTTCCTCCATCTGTCTCTTCCAGCCCTCCCCAAGGGAGTCCTTGGTGTTTGAGGATTGCATTCAGCTTGGCGCAGCAGCAGGCTCTAAATAAGACATGACCTTAGTCTTCATTCCAGGTAATTTACACCTTGCTGAAAGTGTGAATAAAAGCAATTAATATGCTAAGACACCACCTGCTCTGGAAAGAGCTCACCAATTATCAATCACAATGTGTGAAAATGTGATTGGGAAAAGGGGATGTGCAAGTTAGGTTGCACTCAATTATTTCACCATCCACTGAGAGAAAAAAGCAACCTGTCATTTGCAATCAACAGTGGATAAAGGACAAAAGAGCATTTTTTCCCTTTATAGAAGGATTCTACAAGATAGAGGAGAGAATATGCCCTATCCTGAATCTCATCATTGGCACATTTTATTTTATTTATTAAATTTATTTTTCCTAGTACAGAACATCAATTCTTAATAAATCAATAACTCAAAAATAAAAATATCTGATCTTCCCATCCCCATCAAAGCTCTTCTGTAAGATGCATTCTTGATCTTAACTGAGTGTAGCATTATTCACCAAACAATAATGATGAGCAAGCTTCTTTTCTAAGGAAGTTAACTCACAACTATACATTTATTTAGCAACATAATTTAAACAGTTGCATTATAGTGTCATTAAAGATTAATGATTATGGTAAGAATTGCCCTACTGGGAGGGAAGATGATGTTTGGGTGGTATGAATAGTCCTCCCTTATCCTTATTTATATTCTGAGGTTTCTGGGGTTTTTTTTAATGTTTTGCTCTTCATCTTAGGACAAGGCTGAGGCAGAGGTCATGTACTTGTGACAATCAATCAATCATATATATTCAGTCAATGATCAGCAAAGCTTAAAGAAAAGCAAACAAAAACAGAACAAAGCAAATAAATACAATTATATATAGCAACATCTCGCAAAATAAATCACAGAATATAACGTTCACTATTTCTGTGTTAATAATATGGACCTGTGACAAGATGACTTGATTTGACAATTCTCTGCCAGCTCCTCTCTGACTTCACCTGAGTCATAATCATGATCACCTTGGTTCCCATGCTAGTGTTAGCTTTGCGGCCACTGTATAGGTAGTCTTCAGCTTACGACCATAATTGAGCCCAAATTTCTGTTGCTCCGCGAGACATTTGTTAAGTGAGCTTTGCTCCATTTTACGATCTTTCTTGCCACAGTTGTTAAGTGACTCACTGCAGTTGTTAAATTAGTAACATGGTTGTTAAGTCAATCTGACTTCCCCCTTGTCAGAAAGTCGCAAAAGGGGATCCCATGGCCCCAGGATGCTGCAACCGTCATAAATATGGGTCAGTTGCCAAGCACTGATGATCACATGACCACGAGGATGCTGCAATAAGTGTCATAAGTGTGAAAAACAGTCATCCGTCACTTTTTTTCAGGGTCTTTGTAAATTCGAACTAAACGAACTGCTGTTCGGTTCACTAAGTGAACTAAGGACTACCTGTATTTCCTTTATTTTCATTGGGATATGGAAAAATAGGAAAAAACCCCAACATGTTTCCATTTTCTACACAGAGTTAGGTTCCATTTCCCTCCTGCGTTGATGGGCTTTTCGTTCCTTTTCTTAACTAGAGGGCAAATGCCAACTATCCCTGTGAAAAATCCTCATGGCTTTTATGGAGTCGACCTCAAAAGCCTATTGTTGCTGCTGCTCTGCTGCCACCCGTCTTACTCCTCCATCTGCCTCCTCCCATCCTTCACCCCCTGTGTTTGCTAACCACTTCTGAATGCACAAAAAGTCCTTCAGCAGCTCAGCCTTGTACCTAGTGCTCAATGCACCCAGATGCAATCTAAATTCATTAGCCAGACACAATAAAATCCATGTCCCTTTACAAAGTCCATTCATAGATTGATTTGTGTGGCTAGCCTGCCTGCCTTTGTCTAAATGCAGCAGACAAAGTACAGTCTGTACAAATGCATTAATTAGGGCTCTTTGACTTTGCTAGCAGATGGGGGGGAAATGGTTTTTGCAAGCCATGAATAGCATTTTGGGGGGAAATGACAAGCATTATGGCTCCATTTTGAACAGACTTTATGGCTTTTAATAATTACTTGGGAAATAGTCCTTAATATTAATAAAACTGCATCTCTTATCTACCCATCTGTTATCTCATTTTTTTCTCCTAATTTCTTGCAACATTCAGAGGTTGCATTAGCATCTGTTGCTATGCTCACCTTATCCCAAACTCCACACTTCCTTGCTTTAGTGTCTTAGCAGGGCATGCATAAATAATTTTTCCATGAATACAAACAGCAACATTACATTTGTTCTTTGTTGCCTCCTTCATTTACCCATTCTCCCTCTGTCCTTGTTCTCTTTGTTTTCATCGTCTCCTCTTTTGATTCTCTCTTTCTCTCTAATGTCTTCACCCCATCAGCAATATGTAATTGGAAGATTTTTTGAAATTGCTAAGAAGAATGAGCAGCAACAGTGATAATAATAGGATATGCAATATTCCATAATATATCCGAGCTCCTTTGTATTAGCCAGGTGTAGTACTGAACCAAAGGATATCGCTTTCCCAACAGTACAAGTGAGGTTTCAGATAAATGGAACTGCTGGATACTTTTGAGATCAATAGGCATGAAAAAAATATTTAAATTTATACTTGATTAGGTCTATATTTGTATAATGAAAATGTATGCCCTATGTAACCATTGCTTACATACTACTTGGGACAACTAACAGCCACTAAAAATGAACTATAAAACACATAACATTCTAAGAAATAAAAACAATATAATAAAAACAAGAACAGATGCAGGTGATAAAAATGGAGACATAAAATATAAAATAATTCACCCTATAATAAAGAAGCCTAGATAGGGAAAGATGTTTATGCACAACAAACAAACAAATAAGGAGGTCCACTCTTCCAAAGTTAAGTACAGACAAACAGAAAATCCTGCCTCATTTTTTACCAATGGAAGCTTGACTATTACTAGGTCAGAGAAAAAAAATGTCAGCATGATGATAATGATAATTTGTTCTGATAGTTATATTTACAAACTGTTTATATTTTATAAAGGACTAACATTGAAATTTTTCTTAATAATAAGCACAGAAACAAAGTTTAATAATAATAATAATAATAATAATAATAATAATAATAATAATAATAATAATAATAATAATAATAATAATAATAATAAACTTGGTTATGTGCCTAGGCCTGAGGTCCTGAGTTTGTGAAGGGCCCAGTTTCCTATCTATATTAACATCTATGGATCATAATATCTCTCAGCTTCTATATGTGTTTAATTTTTTGTACTGCATTTTAATAGGTTTAATTGATTTTATGATTATTTGCCATCTAGAGTCACATGTTTGAGATAGATGGCTATACAAATTGAATAAATAAATAATGCTGAAATTTTTTGTCTCTCTCTCTTTCTCTTTCTCTTTCTCTTTCTCTTTCTCTCTCTCTCTCTCTCTGTATGTACAGTATGTATGTATTTTCCTGGAAGGCATAGGCAACCCGCTTCTGGCTGCAATATTTTGGTTTGATATCACTAAATTTATGATGTTCTGGAGAAGTTCTATCTATGTGGTCACCAACATAATGGCACATAATAAATCAATCAAATTTCACTGGGAAGATGATATTCAGATTAATTTTTCCTCTCTGTGTGTGCATGGAGATAAATATATAAATATATAGCAAGAAGAGCCATTGATCAAGTTCGTATTAAATGTGCACAGATCACTCTCTAATTCAGCTTGTGGCTGCTGAAAGGATGGAGGCCTCTGGAAGAATTTCCAACAGATGTATCTAGTGATCTTGCTAAAGCCCCTGCATTTCTTTTGACTATCCATATAGCTTTGACAGCAATGAACCAACAATGAGTCAACTATTACAAGCACAGATGACAAAAGACTTGGCACAAACATAGCCAAACCCAGGTGAAAAGCCATAATGGATTTATTCTGTAACGGTCACAGCAGCAAAGAATACTTACTTTTTAATCACCTTTGCAACTCTGAAATCTAGCCAGCAACGTCATCGAAACTGGAGTAAAACGCTTTACATGCAAATATTAAATTTCAGCTGATACAACCTTAAAGTCCTACTCCGATCCTCTTGGTGTTGTCTTTTAAAAATTAGATTGCTTCTGCATTTTTAAAAATTTATATATCATATAAACTGTGCATTGTTTTAACTAAGCTTTATCAAGGTCTCTAATGTCATCCTTAAGTGTAGCTAAATCACAGTAGCCCAAATAAGTTCATTAAAATAACCTGGTCTACATTTGGCCACAGAAACAAATTTGTAATTTGTCTCTCTCTCTCCCTCTCTCTCTCTCTCTGTATTTATTTGTTTGTTTGTTTGTGTGAATTGCTGTGACATTTTCCAAATATTAAATTCTCATGACTCAAGATTGCCATTTTCTCTGTCTGAAATGACTGAAATATCTACAGAGGTAACTCCATATAGCAATGTATTAAATAGTGTATAATGGTAGCATGGTAATAAGACTGCTAGAAAGTACTGGCATAATTATTAGCTCAAAATGTCGCATGGAAATCTTAAAAGAAATAGGAAATCAAGGCAATAGCTTCAGCCCAAAAATAGCTCTCTGAATGGGGAATTGGAAAAGAATAGAGAGGCTTTACTTTAAGTTTTGTAGCATTCAGGGGATTAGCCAGCCGCAGTCAGAGAGTGTTTTTTGCTAACCATGAGCATATGACAGAATACAAGATGCGAAGAAGCAAGAAACAGAGTGACAGTCTTATGTGTTGTACCTATAGATGGGCAAGAGGCTCCTTGAGCCAGGAATCCCTAAATTAAATGGACCAGTGAGCTTGTAAAAGCAAAGTCCCCTTTATTCAGTATGTCCAGAGCTTTCTAATTCAAAACAATCCAATTCTGATGCAAAGGATGTCAGCATTTTCTAGCAAAGGATTAACATCATTTACAAATTCCTAAAGGCCAAGGTCATGCCTGGCCAGAAATTTAACCCTAAGCCTCCCAAGCCTTGACTTGTTAAAGTTTGCCGTGGAAGGCAAGCTAAATTCATTCATAAATAAAGGGCCTCTGGATTTAACATTGTCATTTATACTGTAGGATGCAGTATCTCTTCTGAAAATGGGAAAAATGAATTAGGTTAAAGAACTGGACGTTTATATAAGCTGTCAATAAGAAAAAACTTTATTTTCCCTGGCAACTTGTAACCATCCCAGCTGCAAAATTTGAGCATGAGCTGGAAAGCTTAAACCGGGTTAAACCAGGATGGTTGGTTGTGGAATTCTAGTAGCTGAAGTCCAGAAGTTGCCAAAGTTGGACACTTCTGGCTTAAATCTTCCTGAGATGAGGACCTAACATTTTGGGGGAGATATTCAGCAAAGTATTCAGTGAGTTGAACCCTTTGGACTGAATTTCAAACTCCTTTTCCAATTGGATCCCTCCAAACTCATTGCTTAAATGAAAAATGACAAAGGTGCTGGAGATTTGATCTCTGTGGAAAAGCACATGAAAAATATGCATTTGTTTTGCAGATAAGTATCCCAACTAGCAATCTGGAAATCTTTATTCCCAGATTAATGAAAACAAAGGGATTATTTATGGCTCTTAAGCCAATTACTCATGTGACATATAACAACAATTATACCGCATTACCCTCTGCGTTACATTCTGTTTTGAATGGAGAACATGATGTGATGAAGCAAATTATAGATAATAAGAGTAATACATTACACAGCAATATTTGGGTATGGTATTTCATTTCAGATACATTTTTTCAGGACATTTTTCTTCGCCTCCTTCCCAAACCTCAATGCAATCTCCTTTGACTTCAAGAGAATACTTCAAAAAAGGAATAAGAAAGGGAAACTCAAGAGGATGGATTCTCCTCGGAATACTTGATGATTATTCAATACTAGAATAATAAAAGCTCAACTAAAATGTCTGTCTCAGGTCAGGAAAGGTGCCACCAAATTGAAGCTATTGGTGTAATTAATGAGCAGGGTCAGAGAAGTTAATGGAAAGAAGAAGGTGTCCTCTCTCAAAATGCTTGTCTGGCCCTAAAGAAGACAACTAAGGACCAGAACAAAACCCACTGAGGAGCATATGGGGAACAGCAGCAGTGACAAGAATAAATAACCATGTGCAGAGCAAGAATATCTTGATCAAAAAGGTTATTAAAGATATGCCAGGAGATGAATGGAAAAAGTAGAAATATTAAATGGATTCTTTAGCACTGATTTACTATATACTAGCAACTTTCAGGACTTATTGCAAACCTTTCTCTTTAAGATTCTAGATCACGGATGGTCAACATTAGAAGATGGGGGCACAATTCACTTTCCTTTATCACAGTAAGAAGTAATGAGAACTGCTTCAACCTGTTTTAGGTGTTATTAAGAATGGGAATGGAAGTGGGAGATCACTTAGTCCTTCTCCTAAACACACACATTTGCACACAGAAAGCCCTAAATATTGCTAGCAATTTTTAGCAATGGATGAATTCCAGAAATGAAGTTTCAGACTATCATTCATAGTTTCTGGGGAATTTCAGAGGTGAAAATAAAAGCACTTTGCTTCCCAGATACTTACCACTTGCATTCCAACATTTAATTGGAGGAAAACAATTGCACCAACTGAAAATTGGCCATTTTGCTTCTAAATTTCTTGCAAAGTTTAATTGGAGCTCAAATGGGAATGTTGATTGCGCACCCCTCCTCTAAATCATGGTTTTTCAATCTGAGTTCTATGGAATCCAAGGATTTCAAAAGAATTTGATATTCCATGGAAGACTACAGGCAAAAAAAGCAAGGAAACCCCCCCCCCCAAAAAAAAAGTTGACTCATACACAGCCAATTTTCTATTGCTAGAGATTTGCTTCTTGATCATGAATCCTGGGATTATTATTTTTAAAATAAGTACCGGTAGTTTGAAAATCCCTGTTCTACATAGATTGGGACAATGTTATTCAAACCATTTCTTTCACTCAACTGCCTAGGTTTATTTCTCATGAAGACTTCTTGACTGACAAATAGCAATGGCAGTTTTGGCTACAGAAGAAACCATAATCACTTGGGGATCACGACTTTTAGCCATTTGTTTCTCCTATGTGTTGTGGCTTTGGTATCTAGGAATGTGTGGGAACCTCTCAGGCTGAAGTACACCACACAGAAAAGACAACATGTGTTGGTGGCTGATTGCCAAAGGGGTTGAGAAAGACCTAATCATGTGTCAATCTCCTTGGCTTTTGCATAGCACCTGGAAGTGGGTGCCTTACTGAAGCATCCACCAAGATGGTGCAGTTCTTGCCGACTTTTCAACATTCAAATAGGCAGATATTTGCACCGTACAGAAGTGTCATTCAATAGACAATTTACAACTTGCAGGGCATTGTGGACTTTGCCAGTTCTTAATGCTTTGCAAGAGGAAGAGAAGAATTAGTCACATAAGGGTGCTGATCAGAGCACAGAGATGAGAGGAACCAGTCACTGCATATGTTGAACCTTATTTTGCGGATGTTTAGATCCCTTTTCTCCCTTCAAACGTTGTGGCTACAATTCTTCATTTTGTTTTTGGTAAAAGGGATGCATTAAATCTACACAGGCTTGTGCAACCTTTCTAACCTCAAGACTTAGGGGTTCTGCTCTCAAAATGATCAATAAATTCTTGGGAGCCCTTACCGTGAATATAAGTAATGATTTCATTGGCATTATGGGCAAGGAATCCATATGTATTGTTTTAATAATTACACCCACACAGATAAAATGATAAAATGTTGCAGTGTTGTAAAATAAAACCTTTTCAGTGAACATAAACAACAAACAATAACATTTAAGCCACATGTTTTAAAATTATTTTTTATTATACATTTTCCTTTGTTACACATAATGTTTCCACTTTTAATGGGAAGGATGAGCGTGCTCAGGTTTTCATAATTCCTGACGTCGCAATTAGTTTGGCGACAGCTATTCGTATTCAGCGTTCCGCATTTATTTGGCACTGAGAATTGCTCTTTAGAGCAACAGCTGTACTTGTGCTGACTTTTCTTCTAAAGGCAACATTTGCCCTTTTTGCTGCTGTAGTTTTGTGACAAAACGCTGCCTCTTATTTATTTCCCCCTATTGCATTCTTGCTTAGGAGTTGGCATAGTTCTGTCGATGGGGATCATGCAAGGCTGCCATTGCCTTCTGAGAACAGCAATATCTCGGAGGGAGTCAGCATGTTGCATTTCTGTCAGAAAAAAAGAAAGGAAAGGATTTTCTGGCCACAGCAGCTTACTTACTTCAAGAACAATTGCTGTGGATGTGTGTGTGCACTGGGAGGGGGGGGGAAGGGGGAAGCATTTAAGTTCCATGCTTATCCCTTTGAATTCAGCCATTGCTCAGGGCTTATACTCATTTCATTGGGCCTAAGAGGCTGCGTCTCTCTTCCCCCACTTCAGGCCACCTGGTATTGAGGGAAGTGCATGAGAGCATACAAAGACATAAGGAGGGCTAAATGGTCACTTTGTCTGCTATTCCACTTCCAAAGGTAATCTGCCAGATGTGCCTGGGAAGCTTGCAAGCATGATTGTGAGGGCAATAGTCCACACATGCTCTTTGCCTCTTTGCAACCGGTACTCAGAGACAATCTGCCCTTAAAATGCAAATTCCATTGCAACCATCATCTCGTTACTGTATCATAAATCTCTCTAATTCTGTCTTCTTCTGGGAAACAGGCCAATGAATATTTATCAACTGAATGCATTCTACTGGATCAAATAAAGAATGGTGAGGATTTTAATAAACTGAGTGGACCCTTGACATGCATTATTCTGCAGACCGAACTTTTGCATTATTCTGCAGACTTTCCTCAGATTCAAAAATAGATAAAGTATGGGGTAAACCGACACAAACTAAGCTGTGTGCAGGGGTGGGCTGCTGCGGGTTCGCAGGGGTTCGGGTGGATCCTTAGAGAAGATCAAATCCCACTCC
>JANHFL010000213.1:461603-473378 GCA_032468155.1 Oxyrhabdium leporinum
TCCTTCCTTCCTTCCTTCCTTCCTTCCTTCCTTCCTTCCTTCCTTCCTTCCTTCCTTCCTTCCTTCCTTCTTTTATTTTATTTTATTTTATTTTATTTTATTTTTCAATGCATATTTAACTTGTGAGATTTTTTTCCATCAGATCTAGTGCTTGTCACTAATTTAAAAGGGAACTAGACAAATTCGTAGAGGATCAGGGTAGTTCCTGCTACTAGTCTTGGTGACTGTCTAGGAATATAGGCAACAGTCCTTAATTTTCAAATGCAGGAGAGTGGTAGTGGAATAGGGCTTTCTTGGAATCATAGAGTTGGAAGGGATCACTGAAGCTTAAAATCACCCCCCCCCCCCACTGGCATTGCAGGAATCCTCACAAAAATATCCCTGCAGATGATTGTTCAGCATCTCTTACAAAGGGAATTCCCTACTGCCCTCATAGAGGGGCTTCACTGTCCAACTGCTCTCATTGTTAAAAACTGGGATTTGTCCTCTTGAAACTTACAATCATTATTCTAGGTTCTATATTGGAAAAACAGACCTTGACTTTCTTCTATGTGGCAGTTCTTTAAGTAATTAAAAATGTTATCCTTTCCTACCCACATTATCTTTTTTCCCCTGAGGCTCAGCATGCCCACTTCTTTAAGCTTCTCCTTGTAAGGTTTAATTTCCAGTTCCCTGATTCTAATTTGGCTTTTTTTTTTTTTAACCTCAGCTCCGGTTTTCCTGATTTTCGTCTTAAAAAGGGACACTTTGTGGCCACTGCGTGACACAAAATGCTGAGCCAAATGGATCCTGGTCTGATCCAAAAACAGATTGTTCTGATGATATATTCTTACAAACTATGGGATTCCTCTGTTATAGCGTATTGATATTTTTTTCCCTGTGTAATTGTGTGCAGAACATCAGGACGCTGTGCTATGGAAAATCTTGGGGAACACATCAAGCTTACTGAATAAAGTGTGGTGTGTTAAAGTGACTTCAATAAGCCTTTTCACAAAACATTCCGTGAAAATGTCTCCATTCATTTTCTCAGAGCCACTGCTGCTGCTCTACTGGAGATTAGGTATCCCTCACAGAAAGTCCTAGCTTAGTAGATTCTAATACTTGATTGATAGAAGGTAGCCTTACAGTTCAGTCAGCTGTAAATTTGATTCACCGGTAGTATAATTAATCAAACTTGGAGGAAATATTGTTTCATGGTGCGAGGTAAAACTATCAACACCTGTAAACAGAAGCTGTTGCTAAATGTGTTTATGCATGCTAACCTTTCTGAAAGTACAAAGAAATGAATTCCAGATCAGGTAAGGAAACCCTAATAGAAACACCTGTAGGATGGTGACTTCTGACACAGTGGTCTTTTCTTTTTTTATTTGTGCTTGTACTCATTTGCAGCTATTCCATCAGAATCCTCTTAAGGCAATCCCACCTTGAAAGTGGGGTGGGTGCAATGGCTCAGTGGTAAACACACTGCGATTATCAGCTGGAAGGCCAGCAGCTCAGGTTCAAGACCTAAGCACCCGTCTTTGCCCCAGCTCCTATCAACCTAGCAGTTCGAAAGCATGCAAATGCAAGTAGATGGGTAGATATCACTTCATTGGGAAAGTAACAGTGCTCTGTGACATCTTGCTATCCACATGACTGCAGAAATGTCTTCAGATAGTGTTGGCTCAACAGCACTGCCCCCTATAGTCGGCAACGGCTAGCAGAGTAAAATCCACAGGGGCTCCTTTTCCTTTTTTTAACCACTATGTAGGAGTTGATGTTTCAGTTTGCTGCCTGTCCATATCCAATTTAAGTCTACAAAGCTTGCTAGGTAATTCTGCTAAAACTACTTTGCACTGTGACCTATCATAACAGGAAAGTCCAGCTTAAAGCTCCTCTAAAGTCACTTTCTATTTCAGCAGAAGGAAAGTAGCCAAAGCTCTAGAAAATGAAGGCCAAGAGTTCGCCGCCTTTAGACTATTGCACAAATATCTTCGTGCCAGACATTTAGTGGCCCATCAGAAACCATTCTAGAAAAGCCTGGATTCAAAAAGGTGATTGAGCAAAATGCAAGACAAATTTATCAGGAAGATCTGGTTCTTATTTTCCCTGTGCCACGATAACATCTTCTCCAAATGAACCAAATGTCAATGTTCAACTGATGAACCCAGCCAAAGCAAGCACAGCTGAGACTATCCAATCTCTTAATGCAAAATTTTATTGAGTACACCATATTGGCAAAGATGAGGGCAAAACCAAATCTAATTATATGGGCAAACCCATATAATTAAAGTGCAAGTCTTCCCTCCCCCTTATTAGATCAGATCACATTGTCCAATGGAGACTTCTGGTATTGTTGCGAGAAAGTCTTTTTTGCTCTGGTAAACACCTGCCGAAATGTCCTTGATTCCCACAGCTGGCATCTTGATGTCTGGAGCTTAGTTCTATCTCCCGCTTCCCTCCCCCCATAGTTCATTGGCAAGCTGAGAAGCGATAATAGTTGCAACAGCAAAAACTCCATTTGAAGCTTGACACCAGACTCTAATTACTTGGAAGCCTTTGAATATAAACTTTTTGTCATGCACAGGCATATATATTAGGTGCTTTAATTGTTTTGAGAAAAAGATACTTATTGCTTCTATTTCAGGTTTTATTTCAGGTTTTATCTTATTTGCTGAATGATGGCATTTTGAACAAAACTTTCCGTGTGTTGATGAACACAAGGAAAGATTAACAATGCTATATTTGAGAAAGTTACATGAGCAAAACATAATTATAGAGGGGGAAATTCACATTAAATAGAAGATCACCCATAAGTGAAGTGCAGCATTTCCTTTTTCAAAAAAAAATATCCCCCATTAGATACAGATTTAGGCAGTTGTCAAAAAGATAATGAATAATTACATATTATCTGTACCAAAAGAAAAAAGAAAAAAAAAGCAGTTCTCTAAACATTTTGGAAATGTTGAAAACAGCATAAAGTTAATTCTGCCCAGACATAATACAAGCACTGCAGGTGATCTGAAGGGAATGGGAGTAACTGAATTTAAATAAAATGATGTCTCAGTTGTTACAGAACTGAAATAAATGATGTTAGTAAAAACAAATTCTGGCTTGTTTTTTTTAAATATACAATTTTTCACTAAAGTAACTGTAAGAAATCCCTGAGTGAATACTGATTTTAGTAATTTGCCTATTTGTAAATTAGGCTTTTAAAATCACCTATGGTATTTCATACTTTGCCTGACTGAAAAAGCCAATCAGGCATGTGAACTTGTCCTTTATCCTCAGCAGCAAAAATAGAAAGAAAAAAAAAATCTTTCAGCTGCTTTGAAACTTCTATATCCATCCTCAGCCCATCTTTTATGTCACAGCAGTCCAACAATTTAAAGGTCTCACTGGTCTGTTTATAATTTCAAATAATCATAATTCATAATCTTGTTTTTCCCGTTAATCCTCCTCACATTACCTTCCATTCCAAATTTTAGTGAGAAAGCAATACAATAAACTTTTAGCAAAGGATTCCCCCTTGTTCCTAGCTCTCAATATGCTCTCTCAGTTAGCTTTTGAAGGAAATGAATGTACTTCCTCAAAATAATTATAATTATATAATGCAATTAAAGATGTATTAGAGCTTTGACAAACTGCTAACCAAGTTTTTGACCACTTTAAGGCATCCTCTTGTTTTTGAAAACTTTTGTTACCTTGAAACCTAGATTTGAACATCTTATTGGATGATGGGGAAGAATATCCTTGAATTTGACATGGCATGCGTCTCATAATTTCAAGTTATGAGTTCCTCAGCCAAAGATCACCCTTTTCAAATAAACTCAGGGGGCAGAGGAAGTCACATTCAGTTTTGTTTTTCCAAAATCCACAAAGCGCAGGGCTTGGCAGAAAATCTTGTGAAAATCCTTAGATTGCAAGGAATAACTCTCATGACTGCATAATATTCAGTTTGGACATTTGATTTGAAAGTTATTTAATTCAATTTCTTGGTAAAATTGATTTTGGAAATAAAATTTGAAAGCTGATTTCAGTTATTAAACTGTGTGCTTTGGAATTGAATCACATGATTTGGCATGCTCCTGCACATAAACAGAGTTAGCTCTTTTCAAATCAAATTGATGTGGTTCAATGATGCAGCTCAAACATTTAAATCAAACTGAGTTGATTTTTTTAAAAAATTGAACTAAATTGAATTCTTGACTCAAACCAAATAGATTTTCTGAACTGATTTGACAATTTGAATTGGATTTTGCTGGGATCTGTAGAGAACTAAGAGCACTGTAGTTATATAATCCTGAGAAATTATTTTTAAAAAAACAACAATACAACCAAATATCTAGATATCAAAAGGATTTATGTGGAAAAGGAAAAACCAAAAACAGAAGCAAGGCAGAACTAATTGCAGAGAAGATAGTCTGAGGAAGCTCATTTGGCCTTGTAATTAGATGTCAGGAAGATTCCGTGTATGAGCAAGTTCTTATGATTTGTAAGTCTATGAGACTAGTGAGTAGCCTCTTATCTAAGGATATAAAAACATTCTGGTATATCACCCTTTGCAGCATAGAGATGTAGATATAAAGTCTTCCAAATATTTTTAAGACTGAGATACATATTTCTATTATCTACCTACCTCCTTGCCCCCTGCCTCTCTCTCTACATGTCTTTCTTTCTATTTGCACACAATTAAGTGAAACAAAATATGTGATGTGATATCGCACTTCAAATGTCTTGCATTCTACTGCAGTACAGTGGCTGCTTATGTGGAAGAGAGAAATTCTGAGCATAATGCCATCACGCCATGTGCATTTATTCACAAGTCATTATTTTGGGCAAGAATGATGGGTCCACTGAAATTACTTTCAAATGCTTCATCAGCAGTGAAGTTAATGTACTTATATTCTTAAATGTAATCTCCACAAACTAAAATGGACTTATTATCATGCTATAGGATTTCAATTTAAATCTGCAATAGAATAGTTGAAGTTGTCACTATGGAAGATTTGTTTATTTGGCAAACTTAATGTTCACTGAACCAGACTGAGGGTGGCTGTTTGCATTCTCCCTTCAGTTTTAGCCAGGCTCATTGTCACAGTTGCTGTGTGACAGAAGGTGTGGCTCATGCATTATAGCTGTATCTCTGCCTCACTGAACAGCTATGAATCTCAACTGGGTAATACAAGCCCAGAGTCTTGGCCATGTATAAAATATCAGCATCCAGTGCAATGAATATATAGTTTCTGTTATTCACGTCCAATTGAAATGGTTTGAGTTCAAGATAAAGAATTACTACTGTATGACACGTTTATATATAAGACTATTAAAGAAACAAAAGAACTTCCTTCCTTCCTTCCTTCCTTCCTCCTTCCTTCCTTCCTTCCTTCCTTCATTCCTTCCTTCCTTCCTTCCTTCCTTCTTTCCTTCCCTTCTTTCCTTCCTTCCTTCCTTTTTCCTTCCTCCTTCCTTCCTTCCTTCCTTCTTTCCTTCCTTCCTTCCTTCCTTCCTTCCTTCCTTCTTCCCTCCCTCCTTCCCTCCCTTCCTTCCTTCCTATACATAAATACCTGATCCTTTCACTGTTTACATAATTCCAACTAAAATAATGGCTTCATTTTCACTGGTAGAGATACCTGTGAAAACCCATAAAAATATCTGCCTTATTTAGATTCAGAGTATTGATTCATCAACAATTGGCTAATTCCATTGTCTCCACAAGTCTAATCTTTGTAGATTATAGGCATGGCAATAGAATATTTCTCCAAGGCCTTCATTACTACTCTACCAAGCCATATTTTTAATGGTTAATTCCTTTACTGTTGAGAATTGCTCCTAAAAAAACTGACATTACCTACCACTGTAATGAGTCCATTGGAAATTATAAGACAACTATACCTGTTGTCATTACCTTGTTTATATGTATGGCTACTTCCACTTTCTTCACTGTGCTCCTTGACTTTCCTTACTAAAACCTGCAAATCATATATTTTTCAACTATCAGAATAGTATCTTCATCATAGTGCAAGTTACTGATTTTCTTCCTCCCGTTTTAAAAACACCCTTATCTTCTTGTAATTCAGCTTCCATTGATAAGTAAATGAATATAGTAGATAGGTTGAATCAGTAAGGAGAGACTATTCAGTCATGTCTCATTCACTTGCCAATCTGATGACAATCTGTCTTGCTCTGTTTCATCCACAGTGTGGCTTTCTGTCCTGTGAATGGATATTCCATGAGAAAAGCAAGATACATTGGCATTCCCAACTCTTAAGAGATTCTACAATTTGACATGGTTAACGCATCTGAAGGTCTTTCTGTAATTAGCAGATGAATACTGACTTCTTTTTTATATTCTTTGGCATTCTCCATTATCCAGTGTACATCAGCAACAACCTTTCATGTTCCTTGGCCTTTTCCAAAGGCCGTGTAAATATTTCATGATGTACTTTGTTTCTGAGGGAACGGGTCCATGACTTGGGGTTCCTCCTATACTCACAGCTTCAACCAGGCAAAAGTTGTAGCCAGGAGGGTTTAAATGGCCAGTTGTGATCACACAACATTAAGCCTTGTTCCCATCATTTCCAACTTAATCAGTTGTATATTGCACTGTCTTTAAAGATTACGTGGAAACTGCAGCTAGTATAAAATGAAGCAGCCCTCTTATTAAGTGGCACTAAATGCTAAAAGCACATTAAGCCCAGCATTGATTGCCAATAGGTTTCTAGTGAAAATTAAAATACTGGCATCGAGGTATTTGTACAACTGCTTTCTCCGTCCAGAAATGACCCATGTGAAACCCACATCCTGAGAGAAGTTGCTGGTATTCCTCATCCCCATTGAGTCAAGGGAGCTGAAGCCAGGAGATGTTTTCTGCCATGGCCTCTGTGTTATAGTAGACTTTCCCTAGAGACTTCTATGGATGCTGATTACTTTCCAGAAATTAGTTGAGATAGCTCTTTTCAGGGGCTTTTTGTTTAGTCAGTTAATGGAATTATCCCATTATGTGAATGTTTTTCTTTTGTTACTCTGGTTTTTCTTTTAGCATGAATATTGATTTTTCCTCCAATTATTATTTATTATGGACATTTTTTATTTGTACTATGGATATTTTATGTTGAAACATATTATGGGCCACTTAGTCATTTCAATGTGCAGTCTAGAAATCTAATTAATTACTTACACACAAGTTTAGGCTTCTAATTGAATGCCCAAGAGTCTAAAACAAAAATATCAAGTATACTTTTCCTTGCTTCATGAGCAACTACTGGTAACATTTACGGAAAAATAATTCAGCAGAAAAAGCTGGCAGGGATCCTGACCTTCTCTACCACCCCCACAGAAAGTTGCTGATGTCAATGGATATTATTCTACCTCACTGAGCTCCATCTCTGGGGCCTGCTTGTCAAGAACATTTATAAATCTAACGTACCCTTTGGTAGATCAATCTGGAGAACAAAATATTTGATAATGGGGAAAAAATGACATGAAGTAATGAGTTGTGTTGAGTGAGGAATGAGCGCTGATCAAATGCTCGTGTACTGAAGGATCTACTTGAATGTTCAAGCTGACAAAGTGACATATTTTGAGAGTTTTGATGGGTTACTTTTTGGGCAGGTGACAAGATGGTGTCTTGATCAGATGGTGAACTTTCAATTTCCATGAACATTTGAGATCCATGAAAGAAAGAGGGCCTGGGAGAAGATCCATCATTTGCCATGTAAATGCAAAGTGACAGACGAACATGCACTGACAAGCCAAGGCTTAGCCTTGTACATCAAAATGACAAACACTTACCTCTCAAAAATGCCAGCATATGCTTCATAAATGGAAGAAGCTTGCTCCTTGCCTTGCTTATTCAATGGTAATGCTGAATGTGGAAAGCAGACAAGTCAACCAGTTTTAGTTCCACTGTCCTTCTTGCCTGCCTGAGGAGAAAGGAAAATAAAACCCTCTGCTGAACCAGTTCCTCACTCTGTGTGATCTCTGGCAATGGTTTTCTAACCAAAATTTCAGTCAGAAATCACACTATTCCCTACTCCACAATATTTGAAAAACAAAGAGATTAAGGAATCTTGGACCCTCTTTACTGGCCTTTTCCAGTCTGGATCATTTGGACTACAATCCTTATTGTTCGTAGCCATTGAAAAGAAGGCAATTTAACATATTCAACATGGCCTTTACCAGTAACCTAAACAGTCTTGCCAAAGGAAGTTAAACAAGGAGAATTAAAACAGATTGTCAGAGTGGAACAGGTTTCCCCAAAATGGTGAATATCTACCTTTGAGACCATTCATTGTTTTTGTGGCTGTTATTATTTGCAGTGTTATTAGCTAAAGCGGGGTCCCCAACCCCTGGGCTGCGGCCCACTACCGGGCCATGAGCTGTTCAGAACTGGACCGCCCGAAGTGTCAGGCGAGTGTGTGCACCTCCCCATTTGCATGAGCAGTAGGTGAGCACCTGCACGTGTGCTCCATTTGCTTGAGTGGTGGGTGATCTTGCCCTCTGCTCGTGTTGAACCATCTCTTCCGCCTCCTCCACGAGTCTGCAAAGCCAGAAAGCTCGGGGAACTCTGAGTTAAAAACTATTTAGTACATTATTCTCAAATAAATGTTTGGTGGTTGATGAACAATCTGAATCTTCATGAAGGCATCAACGAGTTTGGGGACTCCTGGATTAGAGCATTCTGGGGCTCAACGTTGCACTTTGTATGTGTGTGCAATAGTTTGGCTTAAAGATCCAAATAGGAAATCTGTATCTTTACCAACTCAACATGAAAAACTTGAATTTTGGTCAATGAGCAAATTATTATAAAATAAACTATGCTGTCTTCACAAGGAAGTGAGACCTGGAAAAACAGCTGCTAGAGCTTCCACAACTCAGTCCATGTCAGCACTACAAGACTGGCATTAGTGAATGGTTTTTATGGGATACTTGGCAAGGCTCAAAATCCAGCACGCATCCAGCTCAAAGAAAATTTCCTGTTTATCTTTCTTTCTATCATGAGCAATGATAAAGATATGGGAGAAGACAATTGTCTTGGCCCTTTTCTCTGATAACTGAAATAAACAGCAGTAACAGCTGCATGAAGACCCACTTAAGACATCTTCCCAAGTGTCTATGAAACTTTGGGGTTTGTGTGTGTGTGTGTGTGTGTGTGTGTGTATGCCTGCATGCTTGTTGAAGGATTTAATTTATAAAACTGACCCTGTGCTTCTAATTTTACTTCTAGTTCACTTATAATTTTCATCCCATCTTTCCATCATTAAAACCAATTCAAGCAAAGGATTTTTCATAAGCTCTGAAACTCATCTTATTTTCCATTTTTGATTTTTTTTAAATAAAATTGTAGTGTCTGAGAGTATAGGAAGATTTTTTTATGAAGGTAGGAACAATCGCAATTTTCATGTTGTAAGACCCAAACATTCTAAGGCAATGAAGTAAAGAAGCCACTTGCCAAGAAGGGAAGGACAAATAAGAGGAATTGTTTAATTGTTCTTTTGCTCAATAACTTTCATATTCAGATTAATAATTGCCACATGAATTACTAATAGTAGTTTCATTTATAATGCACTAAACTAAGTAGTAGTCTGGATTCCCAGGAGGGAGCGCCTGTATTCCAGAAGGCAAAAAGGCAATGAGGCTGGAGAGTTTGGTCAGGAGGAAGACAATTAAGAAGGGTTCTCCCTAGCAATTCTCAGAATATGTCTATATTGATGTGAATAGTTGCTTTAGTTTGCCAAGGTTTCTGCCTTTGAGTGAGGAACAATAAAAAAAAAAACACTATTCAGAAATAACTCCATATGTTGTTCTTGCTCCTTGGGAGCTTGACAATAGCTTTTATACATTCAAAAAGATAGATAAGAATACTAGAAATTCATTCCAAAGAACCAAGACCAGAAGAGAAAAATCTCTTAAGCACAAACTTGGCTATTTCAGGATGTGGTAGATGAAAGGCTGCCAAAGAAGTAGTAGACAATTGTCAAGGCAGGGGATGAATAGGGGTTGTAGTTGGAAAAAAATGGTGGCAGGATCCCACTCAACCTGCACCCCCTGCAAATAAAGAATGGGATCCCCCCAGATGTATCCACCAGCACCTTAGGTCTTTTTTAGGGACCCTACTCCAAGTACCCCGAGTAAGTGAGCGGTGCAACTTGAAAAAAGAGCTTTCAGTACTGAAACCTAGTTATTGAATGTTCTCCTCAAAGATTCATTTGTATCCTCTCTTGATTGTTATTTCAGGTAAAACCATTCTTTGCTCCTCAGACAAAAAAATGATGGTGAATGAAGAAAGCTTTAGGCAGTCCATCCTGCTCTTCAGTTCTTGCACATATCTTCTTACTCTATTCACTGGCTATTGAAGGGAAATGGGAATTGGAGATTTCATTGTCTTTCTTGTAACTACTAATTCCACCATAAGATACTAAAGCTGGTTTGCCACTCCAACCTAGTTTTGCTGTCATTGAGTTTTCTAATGTTGCTAAATTACTTGGAAAACTCATTTTTTATGAAGCAGCCACATAGCCATGGAATACACACATAACACACAAACAAACAGAAGGCCTGTTTCTTCCTTCCCTAACCCTAACACCTTCCTCTTTTCATGTCCTGTAGATTTTCAACACAACACTAACAATCATGGGAAGTTAGATTTAAAACCCTCCCCAAAGATTATATTTTAAAATAAAATCAAATGATCCTGAGATTCTTACACAGGCTGTTTGATCTTCACTGAAGTTGAAAGAAACTTGAAGGGTGGAGTGAAATCTAGATTGTGTGAGGGAGTTCAGTGACCTCCCGATGAGCTTCAGACCGTATAAGGATAAGCAGCCTGCTGCTGAATTGTATCCCCATGTCAATAATTTATTAACAGCTATTGTCAGCCATGGCTGATTTGTCTGATCCCTTCTGTAAAACGTCTTGGGCTTGGAATAGAAGTAGGAGAACATACTATTTTCTTCAAGAGATTAGACTCCAGGGCAGTTAGTAGGGCAAGGTGGGGTGTAGATGGCTGCAAATCACAGCAGGCATAGATGGTTCTTCTCAATAATTAATAGTATAGGGATGACTAAGTGACCTTTGGGAGACCAAAGAACTATAAAATACCAGGAAGGCAATGGGTAAGGGCACAGGTGTGTATGCAAAGGGAGAGATGGGGAGTTGAAGCATTAGTAAATACAAAGCATACAGCTGAGAAAAGCAGGGCATAGGGCGATATAAACTCAGATAGAAAAGGTTAACCACAGATTCCAAGCAAAACATTCCTAAGCTTGATGGGGAGTATTCAGCATGTTAGCAAACATTTTACACTTTAGTGTAGGCAGAAGTTTGAAGTAGCAGTGCTGCTGGAGGATTTTAAGCTCCGGATTTAAGTTTTATCAAGAACAGGGGTTTAGAAGGCCTTAAGACATAGTTTAATGGTGAGGTGCACAATTATTGTTTCTCTTCACACACAGAGGACGTTATTCAGCTAGTTTGTCTGGTTCTTGTGAACCAGTTGTTAATTTTTTTCCCCTAAGCCCTACCCATTTCTTCCACAGCCTCCCAGCAGGAACTGATCTTGCCCATTATGGCTCCCCCACAAAGACTGAGTACCTCTAGTTGGACTGTATGTTTAGAATTCTCTGCTTCCCTTGCCTTTACCTGTTCAGGTAGGTTTAGATGACATCCCTATCTCTTGTCACTATAATTACATTGTGATTTTCTTTGCAAGAGAGAAATTACACACACACACATCTATCTATCTATCTATCTATCTATCTATCTATCTATCTATCTATCTATCTATCTATCTATCTA
>JANHFL010000213.1:536795-548659 GCA_032468155.1 Oxyrhabdium leporinum
ATCAGGCCATGCCTCTACCGACAGTTAAAAGGAAGAAAACAGCTGCTAGCTCCCATTGAGCGCAAGAGAGCGAACCCAAACGTATAGCCTGAAGATGGCGGGTGCGATCCTGCCGAAACGTTGCGAAAGAAACCGCCAATTTTACGTGGGAAAAAACCCGAAAAGAACCGAAGATACATATATAAACCCTTCAGAGAGTTGATATCCATGCACCCGGTTGACAGACATCTCCAAATTATACTCTGCATTCATAATGCAGTTCTCCTGTTGTTGTCTTCTGTAGGCATGAAACAAGCACTAAGGACCCTTGCATCCTACCATAATGAGGAATAATACAAAAAAATCTAATGTTTTACTTTTTCCCCCCAAAGAACCCCTGAAGGCACAAGAAGACAACTGATTTCCATGAATCAGAGCAAATCAGATGCTTTAAATGCTTGGGCATAATATTTCAGGCATCTAGGAAATTAACTTCCCAGATAAATTATTCCACACTTTTATTGTTCCAAAGAGTGCACTAGCAATAACTAAATTTTACATGCAGCAAATGGCAAATTACATTCCAGCAAATTAGACATTGCCCAGCTATTATATGAGGTGCAATTTGGCACATATACGAACCTAAGGGCTTATGAAACTTTTCAACTGATTTTCCTTAGAACTTTATTCAGTGCCCTAAATGCATCCCTTGTGTAGTCTTGAGCTTGAAGCTAAGTTAACATGCCAAGTATTAATGCCCATGCCTGGACCAGGATCTCAGGACTTAGAATCATATTTGATCCTACAAGTCCTATAACGCCTTTGCTGTTGCCAAAGTAGCTATTAAGTTCATTGGCCCAGTGCCTGTATAGAAGAATTTTGCAGTTTTGGCCTCTCGGTTGAATATTTAGGCCAATTAATCTTCGAGAAGGCCAAATCAATAGAAAGAGAAAGTATTAGGGACACTGATTGCCAAAATGTTAGATAGCTGCAAGCCTTGTAGTGCAGGATATCTATGCAATCTAGCTCTAAGCAAACATAGTTGGGCCTTTCCCAGAACCCACTTTGATCTCTCCCTTCAGCCCTGTTGGTGGGGAGATTTCATGGGACTCCCTGATTACAGAAATTTTGCCCTTATGGATCCAGGGAAGTACAAATTCTTACGCATACTGGGTCCTTTTTATGTCAATAAAAAAAGGCAAAGACTGGCATGCTTTACAGTTATAGATACAAACGCTTGAAAATTAACGTGAGTTATGGAGGCACATTGTCACCAGTACAACTACAATTTGGAAATTCAAATGAAAAAATGGTAAAATGCCCAAGAAAATAAGACAATGTTCTCAAAGTTAGAAGAAACTACAAAAGCAAATCTTGCTCATTAAACAAGAGTTCCCACTCCTTTCTTGGATGCTTTTTCATACCCATCTAGTACTTAATGCAGTTTATCCCCATATCTGACACCTGCCATTGCCAATTAGGGCAAAGAAGGAGGGTTTAACCTGAGAAGCAGAGCAATTGTAGATGGAGATGAATGAACTAAAGGAACAGGTCTCCCATTGCCATCACCCATTCCAACATCTTTCCCAATCTACAGCTTTCCAATAGGATATGGACTACAATGCTCAGTCTCCAATTGGCTCAGATTGTAGCCTATATATTTGGAAGATAGTAGCCTGGGGAAGACCACTTGGCCAGCAGCCAACATTTCCACAGGTGGCCCAGCAAGGTCTTGTTCTCGACTTTCTTTTCAAATATGTTTACTTTTTAAGCATTCAGTTGGAAACAAGGGAGCCATTGTGAGAAATTCAGATAGCACTGATAACAGAGAAGTAGCAATGTAATCATTCCCAGTTTATTTAGCTGGAAGGTTATATCCAACCAGACTGCTACATCAAGAGAACACTCAAGACTGCGGTTAGGATTGTGAAGGAGAGAAAGATGGAAGAATCATGGCCCATGCAAAACCAAAGGAATGAACATTTAGTATCAAGTAAAAGGGTAACATTCAGTTTCCAAATTCAACCCAGATAAGAAAACAGGCTGACACTATAAATTACAGCTTCATTTTGATGCATATCCCCCTTCCCTACTGGGGATTTACTTAATTGATTTTAGGACATTTTTATATCCTCACCCCACTCTATGCGCACACTTGTAAATGACAGATGAGACAACAAATACATGGTATGTCATGACTTAGGAGATGAATTCTTAGCTGCTGATTTTAAAGTAGAGGCAATGACAGATGAGCTTCAGATATAAATGACGGCAATGCTTGATTCTTCCATGTTGATTTTTTAAATGCAAAAGGGTTTACATGCCTCCAGTGATATAGTTCTGAATTGAAGCCAGTTTGGGTGATACTGACAATCTCTGAACAGATGTTCATAGAAAACATGTGGCAATCACAGCATGAGTCATCCCACAACAGGGACCTTAGTTCTTGGCAAACAGAGTTGATTATCATCAGGAAAAATGAATACCCATTAGCTGAGATTCTACACCAGGCCAAATCCTGATGTAAACATTTACATATTTCACATAGAATCTATGCAGCCAATACTAAGATCGATCCATGGAGAATTGTGTTTGCCTCAGTAATAAATCTCTTTCAGTCTTAAACCACTACGCCTCAATAGCTTCCCACCTGTGATACGGAGTGGTAGCACTGCTTTCCTAACAGGATTATCCAACATTTTGTGATGCATTCTTTGGCGGTGGTGAATTTCTGTGTTTGTCTTTTTCTCCTCCTAATTCAGCATGGAAGGAAATGGGCAGCACTAAGACAAGATATGGATACTCTCAAACATGGCAAGTACCAGTATCTTGTCTTGGTGCTGCCTACTTTCTTCCAGAATCCCTCCTGCAATTATGGAAAGTGGATGCTTTCAAAATCTTGCTCTGAACATCATTTTGGGCCCTATGGTCAATACCAGCCAGTTTTAAAGGACATGGTCTTATGTGTAAGCATCAGCCTTGATGATGCCAGAATAATGAAATGTTTGTCATAGCATGACAGTATCCCTCTTTTTCTAATTTAGGTATTTCTACATTTTACATTCGTTTTAAGGAGGCAAAAATTTCATTGTGATGTTGCAACATGCATTTTGTCAGTGCCCTTCTTTGATCCTCATTGCATGCTAAATGATCACATGGGGAGGGCTGTCCAATACTGTTGGGTCAATAAAAGGAAATGGAAGAGATCCCGCTTCATACATAGTCCCCAGAGTGACTATCAATTTTTCAGACCACTTTGAAACATAGAGTTAACATAGAGTTAACATAGAGTTAACATAGAGTTAACATAGAGTTAACACTCCAGAAGAATGGCAAAGAATAAAGAATAGTAAAGGTTTAAAACCAGTTGACAGGTGATGGAGTAGAAGCAAGAGTTGTGAGGTGACAGGGAAAGAAGCTTTCATCCCACATCAGCTCTCTTCCATCCCCCAAGGGAAATAAATAAGTGAGGCACACTGTCAGTCCATCTAGCCTGTCTTTCTCTTTGGTATATTATTTTTCTTTACACAAAGCTTCTCCCCTATTGTGCCACTGTTTCACAGTATATTCAGACATTTAAGCCCAAACCTACAAGTCCAAATGCGGCAATCCAGGAATATTACTTGATGTTGTTGCTTGTGTAAACCAGCCAAAGAAAAACACCATCTATTAGTGAATCCACAATTGTTTTATTGGGCTTAAATAAGATGCATACAAGAAGTAGATGTTAATCATGTTGATTAGAAGAAAGAATAAGACATTTGTTTTAGGTCAATAAGTTGTACCTTCTTAGGGTGATTCAAAATTACTAAAAAGCACACCGGGTTTAAAAAAATAAATATGATTATTGAATACAAATAAAAACTAAAAAGTGACGGGAAATGATTTTTCACGTCATGCGTTTGGCTTACGCTAAGCCATCAGGTAGTCTGGAGAGTTTTGTTTACCAGATAGAATGAACCCAATTGTAGTTTAATTGTTAGCATAATTAAGTAAACCTGTCTTGGTAAGATATGGGAATGCCCTTCAGAAATTCAAAGTCTATATGTTGCATAATCTGAAAAACTCATAAAGTTAGATAGCAGAATAGAAAGCTAGATGCTAGCTAGCTATAAATGAGAGAGAGAGAGAGAGAGAGAGAGAGAGAGAGAGAGAGAGAGAGAGAGATAAATAGATAATTAGAAAACCCCATCTACAGAATTATATTTTCTTGATATCCAAAATATGGCATATAGGTAGTCCTTGACTTATGACCAGTCACCTAGCAACCATTTGATGTACCTACCTTTGTACTATTTACAAGTCAATTTCAAAGTTCGGAATCCCATTGCCGTGTGACTCAACTTTGGGTTTCATTTCTCATCCAAGATGAGTTCTGAAGAAGAACTGAAGAAGTTTCTTGGTTGAGAAGCGAAACATCTTCAAAGAAAAACCAAAAAGTCCAGTTGCCTCTTGAAAGAGCACCTCTAGGAAAACTATGACCTGGATGACTAAGAATCTCCATAGACATTTGGGTGTTTGGCAAATGTCACACAACCACATTTATAGCTTTTTGTAGTGTCCCGTGGTCCCGTGATCATGTTTTATTATAGTTTCCCCCCCAAAAATAAATAGTAGTTATTTCCAGTTTTCGGCAACATCATGCCCATAACAAACCATTGATTTGCTTAATGACCTTGGCATTTGCTTAATGACTGCCACAAAAAAGATTATCAAATCAGGTTGTCATGTGACTGATCCAATTTACAACCATCACAACTTACAACCATGATGGGCAGGCTCCATTACAGTTGTAAGTCAAGTTATAGTCATTTCATCAATGTTAGTCACATAATTTAGTAGCTGTATTGATCGGGTATCTCGTTTTCCTTTTGAGAATGAATACAGTGCAATATCCCCCTATTCTATGAATAAATGCATCAGGAAATCAGATTGTACATTTTTATAGAAATAAACCACCTTTTATGAATTTTCATTCATTGAAGAAACTTTCCTCCTGCCTAAGCATTAAAACCAGCACAGCGGTCAGAATGCAATATTGCAGGCTAATTCTGCCAACTGCCAGCAGTTTGATCCCGACCAGCTCAAGGTTGATTCAGCCTTCTATCCTTCCGAAGTCAGTAAAATGATTGTTGTGGGTGATGGGTTGACTCAGTAAACTGCTTAGAGAGGGTTGTAAAGCACTGTGAAGTGGTATATAAATCTAAGTGCTATTGCTATTAACACAATGAGGAAAACCTGACAAAAACCCTGTTCCGTTATCCTGGCAGACTAGTAACTTAAAATGCACAAACATAGCCTAAAATCTAAATTCCCAAGACATTTTATGTATGTGGTTCAATGTTCCCATTGAGATAGGGACAATTTCCTATGACAATTCTTTGCTGATGTTCCTGTGCAACCCAGCCATGGACAGCCTTAATGTGCCAAACAAATTTGGCAGGAAACAAGGAGCTGTGAGAGACAAGGTGTGTTGGAGAAGAGGACTAAAGGAGTGCCACTGAGGTTGCTGACAAATATAGCTTCCGCTTCTGGATGATTACACAATATCTGTTCACAGAGGTTAGAGGCAAGGACAAAAGATATTTGCTGGATCAGGTTAATCATACACTAGAATCTCTTTTGTTTCCCATTCCACTTGATAAAATCTGAGTCATGGTGCTGAACTCTGCATGTTGGGTGAAAAGAAATTCAGAGGCAGACTCTGAATCTCACAGCAGTTACCTGGCACAACCCCAGCCAGGCGGGCTGCAAATGCTTATTTCAGAAAAACGTTAAAGTAAGACTGTAATGATGGAAAGCACTAGAAAAGTAGCAATAGCCACAGCTCCTTTGTACTCTAATAAATCACTTGCACCCTTGGGTAGCATTGGCTGAATTGGAGGGAAAAAGATTACTGAACAAAATTCATTCCATCTTCTGGAAACCACTTGTTTGCAGAGGATTGAGGTACTCAGCAGACCTACTAATTCTGAGGTAAATCCAGAGAGTTTTTTTTTCTAAGAGGAGACTGAAAAAGATTTAAAAGATTTGCCCTAAAGTTTTTTTTTACACTCTGCCAGTATATGTCCTTGAGGCTACAAGTTTTACACTTTGTCGGTAATTAGCTACTGAAAGTGCTAAAAATGCTTCAAGGAGATCCACAGTGGGATGAATTAATTAATGACAGTACCGTGCGAACCCCCTCCTTCAAAACTCTCCAACCCAAAAGGCAGAATAGACAGGGCCAAAAATGCATCATATAGTTCCCCAGTTTTTGTTTCTGTATTAAACTAGACAACCTATGACCTGTTGGGTCATCATTTCAGGGATATTTCCTTACTTAAACCGAGAAACAGGATGACCATTGGCAAGCAAAAAAGCAAATGGGCAAGCAAAAAAGCAAAGAGAGCAAGAGCAAACTGATTTTTGCTGGCTTCCTCATTGCATTTCCTTGTGGAAATCAACAGTAGCAGAGAACATCAGAAATCTTCCTTCCTTCCTCCCTCCCTTCTATATATCCTATCCTTCTATCCTAGTATGTTGATTGCTTATTTAGTATCCCTTGACTATCATTAAATGTTGTATCTTATTATTTATGATGAATGTATTTTACGATTATGATCATGATTTATCACTTGCTGCTTGTATATACACTGAGAACTTATGCACCAGAGACAAATTCCTTGTGTGACCAATCACACTTGGCTAATAAAGAATTCTATCCTATCCTACCCTACCCTATATAACTTTGCTTACAGGGAGAAAGTCAGTGTGGCAGCCAGTAGGTAGTTGTAAGTTTAAGGCAGCAGGTAAGTAAGTGCCTGGTGGGGGAGGAAGTGAGTGGTGCAGGTCAGAAATGGTACATGGGGGTGCATAAGAGTGTCACATGGGTTGGGAAAGGTGTGTGGGTGTGCATCAAAAAATCTGTGCAGGTTGGGAAAGGCACGTAATAGACCACATATGTCAGGAAGTGTCCTGAGATATGCAAGATATGGTGTACAGGTCAGGTAAGGCATGCAGGAGGGGGCAAGTTAGGAAGAGTGCATGGGGGGTCATGAAGTTGTGTAAGAAGCGCCATGTAAGTCAAGTAGTGTACACGGGAAGGGTGTGTGGCAGAAGTCCAGAAGAATGGAATGAGATTGCAGGGATATGTCAGGAGTGACACAGCAATCCAGGATGATGTGTATACAGTTGTATGGATTGGGAAGAGTGCTTGGGAATGCTTGGGACTGTGCAAGAGGTACTGTGCAGGTCAGAGATGGGGTACTATGAGGCAACATGGATCAAAAACAGTCTGTGAGTGCTCGAGGTGTCGTGTGTGTTGAGGAAGATATATAGGAGGGGTGTGGGTTAGGGAGGGGCATGGGAGTGCATAAGGGGTGCTGTGTCTCTCAGGGAAGGGAGCAGTATGGATTGGGAAGTGTATGGGAGCGTACAAGAAATGCCACTCAGATTGGGGAAGATGTGTGTGGTGGTATAAAAAAGATGCTGCATGGATAAGAAGTCACATGGGGAAAACATGTTAGGATTGTATTTCATATATAGAATTGTATATCATATACAATTCTGTATATGACATACAATTCTGTCATATACAATTCTGTATATGAATTGAATTATTTCTGACATGGGAAACCGTATTAATATTAATGCACCTGTTTAAGAATTAATTTGAACTTTAAGACTTGTATATAATTATCTTAATAATTTTTAATTTTTTCTTTAGCATTTTTGTTTTTGCTTGATTACCATTTATTACTTTGGACATTATCTTTTTCTTTTGTTATAAAATAAGTGATGAAAAATAATAGAATATGTTTAAAATGAAACATTCATTAATGATAAGATTATCAATGACTAAATCATGGAAAATATAAGCCATAGTCAAACAATAAGTTTCTGAATGCATTCACTGTAACAAGAGACCGTAACAAGAGACTTCTAAACATTCAATAAGAAATTTGAATTTATTGGGAGTCTTAATGCTACGAATCTCTCGTCTTATGCTCAGTTATATGGAAGTACAAATAAGACTGTATCATAGAATCCTCAGAAACTTCTTGAGATCTGGTTAACCTTTTCCAAGGAAATTCGCCTATATAGTGACAGTTATAAACTTCTTACAGCCCAGATACTTCTTCCACACATCTATCACTGTTGAATACAGGTTTTCCAGAAGGAAATCTTTCTCTTTATTACTGCATTTTTGTCAAATCACTGTACAGTATGCCCCAACATTACTGCCCTTCCTTACATCACCCAAACTAATAACCTCTCAATTCATAAAAGGGAATGGCAAACTTTTCAGAATCAGGGCACCCTTTCTCAATTTCAAAGAATAGCCTGGGTATCTCTATCAATAATCTCAAATGTCATGAGGTTGAGATTTTTGTGACATTTCAAGAGTTTGATATATTTGCTTTCTTTTTAAAAAAAACATTACATTTTAGAAAATAATAACTACTGTTAAGCTTAATTACACAATTATTCACAAACATCCAATAAGTGTTATTTTTCCTCATACTGTTGAAATTCATGAAATAAAAAAGGACTTTATTGAATATTTTTGAAATTATTATTAGAAAACTATTCATTTGTTACAGGATCCAGTTCTCCATTTCTTCATTGCCATCTTTGGTCTTGGATGTGGTGCCTCAAACAAACTCGGAATGTAATTGGCGGGTTCTCCTGGACTCATGACTCCTGCTTCAAGGACCAGATGGCAGTAATGGCCAGGAGGGCCTTTGTGCAACTGCAGGTTGTGTGCCAGTTACACCCTTCCTTGAATCAACAATCCCTGCTCACAATCACTCACACTCTAGTCACCTTCCATCTTGACTACTGTAACATGCTCTACATGGGGCTACGGAACGGGCCTGGGGAACCCAGAGTGGGATGGAATCCATCAAGTGGCTTGTTTGATTGCTTTTGGTATTTCTTTTACTCTTTGTATTTTGTGTTTTCATTTTTTGTAAGCCTCCTAGAATCATTGAAAGTGAGTGGGAAGCAATATAAATTAACTAAATAAATCAGTTAAACAAGTTACAAGCTCTTGAAATGACAAGTTCTTCGAATTTTGCAGTGCATTTCTTACATATGTCTTTGTGTGTGTGTGTATACATATATACACAAACATGCACACACATAAGCACACACACACACACAAACACAGCTATATCTGTTAGGGGATAAAAATAGCACATAGTGAAAATATACCCGCATTATAGAAAATTTCTTAGAAAACAAAATTATGCTAATTGCAGACAAAAATGTGCATGTAAGAAGAGATTTGTACAAAAGTGCATATGAACCTTAATACAATATTTAAAATATATTCTTAAATGAATGTGGAAATAGATGTATTTAAGCATAAAAATGGTAGAAACTCAGAGAGAGTAACCTTTCAATTCCATAAAGATGGAATTAATGTATTTCTATTCCGATATTCTTGTATCTAATCCTTTAAAGTTAATCTTATATACATTTTGAAAATAAAAACTAATAAAATTCATGAGCTGTACATGTGATGTACACATATGGCAAGTGATTTCTAATCTTTGTATTCCTTCCTTCCTCCTCCTCCTAATCTCAATTTGGTTTTCCTCCCCATGCCTTCCAACCCAAAGGAATGTTGGAAAGAAGTTTTGTCAAGGAAGTCAGGTCCTGATTTGTCTGTTGTCCCTCCTTCCACCAGTAGGGTAACTCTGAAAATCAAAAAGAGAGGCCAAAATTGATATGAAAGAAGCCTGTAAAGCAAAGATCAGGTTTCAAAGTTGGCCAACAATCAGGCTTAAGATCGTGCAGAAAATCATTTTGGAAAAACATCCCTCTATTCCCATCCCTATAACAGTTAGACACCTATCTTGAAAGGTTACTGATTGTTCCCTTCTAAGGTTCTGCTTCTTCATTTTTCAGTCAAGGGACACAGAACAGAGCAAATGCAGCCTATGCTATTCTTCCTAACATATAAATACAAACAAGAAGGGACAGGTAGCCTTTGCTTATCAACGTTCTTCAAAGTTACCGTATTAATATTTACAGCCTCATGATTGCAATTAGGACACTTGTGCAGCTGATGCACATTTACAATGGCTGCAGAATCCTGAGGTCATGGGATCACCATTTGTGACCTTCATTGCCAGCTTTCGGGAAACTGGCAGGAAGTTGCAATCCAGAGTCAGAGTATATGACATTGCTGGTAAAGGGATTGGAAACAATTTCAGAAATTATGTTCCCTTTGCATTCCATACATCTTCTTAATCACATGTGATCACTAGAATGTATCAGTCATAGCTACAATAGAAGACTGGAATATGAAGATGACAGAATTGGTAGAAATGGCAAAACTGGCCTGCTTAATCAGGGATAAAACAATAAGTACTTTTATAAATTGCTGAAAATGGATAAAAATGATTTGTTGATTTTATGGATTTGTTGACTGTAAAGAATTAAATATGGAAAGAAGAGAACTATGTGAAATAACCTTGGAGAAGAGTGAGAATAAGTTTATTTCTAACTACTCTATCATAAGTACTGTAGTTTCTTTAACTATTTATTCTGTCCCTTTTTTATTTACTGCACTTGATATTTTCTCTTTCTCAACTTTCTACATTTTTCATTTTTTATCACTTTTTAAAAATCTAATAAAATTATATTTAAAAAGATATTAGATTTAATGTACAAATTGTAATAAATTAAACAATCTGACAATATCACATGCCATTCTGCCTTAGAGAACTTACTTTAAAATTAAATATGTCAAAATTTTTGATCTTCAAAAAGGTCAAAATTCATTTGACCCATCATTTGAGAAAAAAATCTTCTCAGAAGTGTTTGTTCCCCTATTTACCTTATTTCCTAGAGTATTAGTACTTGATCCTTTTCAGGTTTCACACCGATAGCTTTTGGTGAGATGTAGCCTGAACTCTATCATTGGCTTGCAGTCCTGATTACATGATCAAACGCTGTGGAGCAAGGGGAAGATAGCAGCTACACCCAAAAGAAACAAAAGCCTTTGGGTAACCTGATGAAGTAAAATCACTGCATTTCTTCCTTGAACAGATTATATATTGTCTTTGCTATATATAAAGCATAGGGGATGAACTATGACAACTTTCCAAACCAGCTGCCCTCCAGATATGTGGGGATTAGAACACCTGGAATTTTAAAGCAGGCTGGTCCAATGGAGGGATAACTCTGGGCAGTCTAATAAAGGAAAATATTTATAGCTCAGGGTTGACATGAGGGGTCCTTGGTGCTCTCTGAGCTTGTTTGTTTTCTGGCAGACATTTCATTACCCAAATTAGATAACATCATTAGTGCTAGTGAAATGTCTGCAAGAAAACAAGCAAGCTCAGAGTACCAAAGACCTCTGGACAGTCTCAAAGGTGCTTGTTCAAAAGGCAACTGGACTATTGGTTTTTTCCCTTGCGGAATATGTTTTGCTTCTCATCTAAGAAGCTTCATCAGTTCTGGCAGGATGGGGGCTATGAATTAGTTCTCACAGGATGGGTGGGGTTGGAAGGGCTATGATTCTATCAGAACTAATCCCTCCATAGCCCTCACAATCCTGCCAGAATTGTTGAAGCTTCTTGGATGAGACAGTCCAGTTGCCTTTTGAAAAAATATATTTAAGACAATTATGACCTGGATGACCGAGAACATCCACAGACATAACTCTGAGTAGGGAAAGAGCATGATCTGGAAGACTGAACTATGCTTCTAGATCAGTATTTCCCAAATTTGCCAATTTTCAAGTGTGTGGATCATGCACATCATGTAAACACAGGTACGATTTTTCAGCTGTAGTTTATCAGATAAGAGAAAGAACATAGCTGTTGTGCTACAGTACAATATTTCATTTGGCATCTAGATAAATTAAATGGAAATTATGACAATAGTGA
>JANHFL010000214.1:20977-41244 GCA_032468155.1 Oxyrhabdium leporinum
GTTTTCCCAAAACCCCTCCCCGCCCCCAGGGACGGAGACTGAATGTCCAATCCACATTTTGTATGGCGTCATGTGAGGCACATCTTCAGGTGTTTTCCCCCCATATGGTATGCTGAGACGGTTGACCATGGTTGGGTATAAAAAAGTCCATTCAGCTGCGCAGTGATGATGAGAGCATTCGTCCCTTTTGGTTCACACAGAGGCCATTTTAACTCCAGCTCAGTTCCCCTCCCAAAAGCCAAACTTCCCCCCTCCCCATTTCTATGCCGATTAGCAAGCAAGCTGATTAGCAAGCAAGCATCAAAGTGGCTGACATTTGGCCCTCCTGCAGTAGAGGCATTAGCCCTGGAGAAAAACATAATAAAAAATAGGCAAAGTAGGAACAAAGCAAAATAAGAGACCATATACAGTTATACATTAAGGCTTATCGGGGTATTTAGTGTAGAACAATTGTAAAAGTTTAGGAGCTCTGACATCTCGCTCTTCACCCATTCAGAGTGAGAGGGGTGGAAATGCTTCCAAGCTATCAAATACTGTACTTTCCCTCTATGCTTCCTGGAATCTAAGATCTCTTTGACCTCAAAATGCTGTTCCCCCTCGATAATGAGAAGAATGAGAGAGACAGGTTGATCTGGTAGAAGAGAAGAGGTATGCTCGAGTTTCAGCAAACTAACGTGAAACACAAGGTGGATCCTCCTAAGAGTTTTTGGCAGCTCTAACTGTACCATGACAGGGTTTATAATCCTTACAATAAGGAAAGGGCCTACATAGGTCCCAGTTTCTTTGACTTCTGGGTAGCTTGTAAGTACTTAGTGGACAGGAAGACCCTGTCACCTACTTGAACTCTCTTGCTTTAATCCTTTTCTTATCAGCCTGCCTTTTATGGGCTTGATGTGCCTCATCTAGTGCTTTATGGGTGATGGGCCAAATACATTAAAGCTGTGCAATCTAGAAGAAGGGATCTAGGGCTTCTCCTGGGGCAGCTCTGATATGGGTATGAAATCCTGACCAGATACAACTTTAAATGGGGTGAAACACATGCTGCTATGGACTGAGTTGTTGTAAGCAACCTCTGCGAACGGCAGTAAATCGGCCCAATTGTCCTGTTGATAATTTACATAGCACCTGAGGTACTGTTCCAGAACCAAGTTAGTATGTTCACAAGTGCTGTTAGTTTGAGGATGGTGGGCGACCCTGGGCAGAGCCTAACAACTTCAGGAACTCCCTCCAGAAGTGGGAGGTGAATTGTACCCCCCTATCCGAAATCATGCATTCTGGAACACCATGTTGGATTAACAGTTTGGTGAGGGTTTTTGTGGATGGGGTCTTTGAACAGGGTACAAAATGTCCCTGCTTGGAAAATAAATCTGTGATCACCCAAATGACGGTGTTTCCCCCACTCTCAGACAGTTCAACAATAAAATCCATAGATATTTCTTTCCAGGGGGCACTAGGATGGGCAACACTCTGGAGGAGCCCCACTGGCTTTCCAGAAGACCTCTTAGCAGAAGCACACACAGGACAACTAGCCACATAGGTTTCTATGTCCTTTTTCAGCGAGGGCCACCAAAACTGCCATTTGACTAGGTGCAAAGTTTTAATGAAACCAAAGTGTCCAGCGACTTTCGAATTATAGGCCCATTGCAGCACAACACAAACACCCCGAGGCTGGCAGGCATGTATACTTTGGCCCCAAACCATGCCAAATCACAAAACATGGTATACCCTTTGGAGTGGGATCTGAACCACTTATCATTTTTCAATTCCAGCTCTTCGCTTAAGTTTCTGGGGAGGTCGACAGCCGCTTTCTCCTGGGTCCTGGTGACCACCAGAGCAGCTAGTTGCTTGGAAGGGATAACTGGGCAGATGACTTCTGGCCGAGCACTATTGTACTGGGGCAGTCTAGACAAAGCATCCTCCATAAAATTCTTCCCGCCCGGAAGGTAATGTAAGGAGAAATTAAAACTGTTAAAATGTTGTGCCCAACGAACTTGTTTGGGTGATAATTTTCTGGGTGTTTTGAGGGCTTCCAAGTTCTTGTGATCAGTCCACACCTAAAATGGGTATTTTGCCCCTTTGAGGAAATGCCTCCAAGTTAACAGGGCCCATCAGATTGCAAAGGCTTCCTTCTGCCATATGGCCCACCTCCTTTTGGTTTCCGTTAACTTTCTAGAGGTGTAAGCGCAGGGTTGTAAGGCCCCTGCAGCAATTGCCTGCAATAGCACTGCTCCCACAGCCACATCACTGGTATCAGCTTGGACTACGAAGGGGACATTCATATCAGGATGTTTCAGGATGGGTTCGGCTGCAAATAGCCACTTGAGTTTCTTAAAGGCCTCTTGGCACTCCATTGTCCACTCAAGGGGACGGCTAGGCTTTGGCTTAGCCTGTCCCTTTGTTTTTAGGAGGTTGGTAATGGGTAATGCTATCTTAGCAAAGGCAGGATGAATTGTCTATAAAAGTTCACAAAATCCAGAAAGCTTTGCAATTGCTTCCTGGAGTGTGTGGGGGGTGCCCACTCCATGACCACCCACACCTTCTCAGGGTCCATTTCAATCCCTTCATGTGTTATGCAGTACCCAAAATAGTCAATTTTGCCCTGGTGAAATTCACACTTTGACAATTTAGCATACAGTTCAGCAGCCCTAAGTTCTTCAGGACGTCTCAAACTAATATCACGTTCTTCCATGGTTTTGGTGTAAATGAGAATATCATCTAGGTAAACCAGGACCCCCTTGTATAAATGCTCATGCAGCACTTCATTGATAAATTGCATAAACACCACAGGCACCCCTTGTAATCCAAATGGGAGCACCCTGAACTGGAAACAACCCAAAGGGCAATTGAATGCTGTTTTCCACTCATCTCCCTTCTTAATATGAACTCTATAATAGGCTTCTCTCAAATTCAGCTTAGTAAAAAAATTTCCTTTGGCTAGATGAGCCAAGATATCATTAGGGATAACGGGTAAACATTCTCCACACACTCAGCATTTAAAGTTTGGTAATCAATGCAAAGATGAAGAGAACCATCCTTCTTCTCTTGGAACAACACTGGGATGGCCACCCATGGCCAGCTGGTTGGATGAACCTCGGCTTTAAATTTTTGTCAATAAAAGCTCGGAGCTCCTCCTGCTCCTGCGGGGTCATCGAGTAGATCTTTGGTTTAGGGAACCCAGGAGGATTTCTATGCTACAGTCGGTGGGGCAATGGGGGGGACAACACATCTGATCCCCTCTCACTGAATGCCTCCCTGAGGTCCCAGTATTCCTTGGGGATTTTCTCCTAGCCTTTTAGGCGTTCGCTCGCTGTGGATCCTAGCTCTCTCATGGCCTTGGCTCTGGGTAGGGTTTTGCCTTCCCCTCTCCCGGTTGCTTGGAGCAAATTAGTAAAATCCCCTTCCTCCAATCCACATGTGGGTTCCATTTTTGGAGCCAAGGTAGGCCAAGTAGGAGGGGTCATTCCATCCCAGGTGCTACAATTAAAATCAAAGTCTCTCAGTGATCCCCCATCCGTATCTCCATGGGTTCAGTCACAAAGTGGACTGGACCTCCCCTGGCTACCGACCCATCCAGCTAGCAGAAGGCTATGGGCACCCTCAGTGTTCTCAGTCCCAGTCCCCATTTCTCTACCACTTTGGGCTAATTACGCATCTGGTACACCCAGAGTCCAAAAGGGATAGCATCTTCCCCTGGGCACCAGATGAAGGCACCCACAGTTCCACTGGGATGGTCATGGGGGCTATATGCTGACTTACCAGAAGGTCATTGTCAGAATCAGTTTCACTCCCATCCGGGATGGTCAGAGTTCCCAGCTCCCCCTGGCCAGGGGGGACAAATTCAATGACTTCCACCCCTTTCAGCACTGTTTTGCAATATTTGGCTGGCTGCTTGTCAGGCTTCCTGCCTCTAGCAATTGTTGGCTTGGTGCCTGGCTTTGTGAGGCAATCTGCTGCTCAGTGGCCCTCCTTACCATGCTGTGGATTTCAGTTTAGCTGCTGGCCTGCCTTGGGTAGCTCTCAGGATCTCTTTTGGGGCAGAAGGGGAGAGCTTGCTCCAACTGCAGCTTCCACGGTGCCAATCTCTGGCCAAGTCGATTTCCACCTCTGCTGACAGCACATACCATCACTGAAGGTCTCACCCCCCCCCCAGGAGATGCAGCTCTGATAGAGACATCATCGTTAAGCCTGTCTTTATAGCACTCCATCAGGACCTCTGGGGACCAACCGTGCATGTGGGAGGCCACCTCTCGAAACTCCTGGGTATATTCTGCCACTGATCTCCACCCCTGGTTTATGGTCTTCATCCTGGTCCTAGCCTTGTGTTTGGCTAGAGAGTCCTCGAACCATGCATGGAGCGCCAACATAAATTGATTGTAATCCCTCAGCTGGGAGGCATCATTGTTGTGAAGTGTGACCATCCAATCAGCAGCAGTTCCTTCCAGGGCCATGGTGACACATCTCACTTTGGCTGCTTCCAAAATAAAGTCCTCAGCATACTCCTACATGATTACAAACTTGGGCTGGAAAAACCCCAGAGCCTTGGGATCTCCTCTGTATTTTACTTCTAGCTGACGAAACTTTGGAATTGGGTGCATCTGGAGAACTGCTCCGCCCACCAGAGGGGCCTGGGATACGGCTGCCGCTTGAATTCCTGCTGCCTGCACTGGTCCTGGCTGAGCTCCAAGAATCATTTCTGGGTTTGCAGCAGCTTCTGTTCCCCCTACTGCTTCCTCAGCCTCTTCCTGGGCAGGCAAGGCATACCTTTCCTGTACTCTCTTTCAAGAGCTTCATGAAGGAGATGCAGGGCCTTGGTTAGCAGGAGGTCTTCTTTGTAAGTCTCCTGCCAGGCAGCTTCTCCATGCCAGCATTTGGCAGCAGTTACTCCAGGGGGAAGCTCCTCCCAAATTTCCATTTGACCTACGCCCAAGGACCATTTGGCTCAAACTGGCTTTTCTTCAATCTGCAACTCTGACAGCAGCTCAGCCTCCCCTTCACCACATAGGTACCGGGGAGGGGTTAACCCAGCAGCTCCCAAGTCCTCTTGATCGCTGCCTTGGTTAGACATTATTTGCTCAGCTCCCAAGGTAGAGTTTATTACCGGGTTGGCTGATAAAGCAGATTTTGGTGTGCCTCCATTCAAAACCCAAGAAAGAAAACCCCTAACTCCATGTTGGTAGAGAAGAGGTACTTTTACTGAGTTTGAAATGATAGTAACAAAAGAAAAGCAAGATCTGAGGCAAAAGGCGCGAAAGTTACATATTGGAAATTTTCCCAAAACCCCTCCCCCTTAGGGACCGAGACTGAATGCCCAATCCACATTTCGTATGGTGTCATGTGGGGCACATCTTCAGGTGTTTTCCTCTCATCTGGCATGCCGAGACGGTTGAACTTGGCTGGGCATGAACAAGTTCATTCAGCTGTGCAGTTATCATGAGAGCATTTGTCCCTTTTGGTTCACACAGAGGCCATCTCCACTCCAGCTCAATTCCCCTCCCAAAAGCCAAACTTCCCCCCTCCCCATTTCTATGGCAGCCAATTAGCAAGCAAGCATCAAAGAGGCTGACAGATATAATATAATGCTTGAACAATGGGAAAACGTGTACAAAAGATTTAAAATTTAAATTAAATGATAATTTAACAGATTTTTTAAATAAGATGATGTACTAATGGTATTTAACACTGTAAAAATTATCAAGAATGTATAAAAGTACCTCAAATGAATGTTGGAAATGAAAATGTAAAGAAGGAACTTTTTACCATTTATGGTGGGTATGTGAGAAAGCAAAGAAATATTAGAATAGGATTCATATCTTAATACAGAAGATTCTTAAAGTGAATATAAAGATAAAACCAGAGACTTTTCTTTTAGGCATAATGGATAAAGAACTTGGAAAAACATTTGGAACATTGATGTTTTATATGCTGACAGCAGCAACAATACTCTGCACAAAAATGGAAGTATACTTTGATTCCCATAATGGACAAATGGCTGCAAAAGTTGATGGAGATAGCAGAGATGGGTAAATTGACTACTTTGATTAAAAAAAAAGAGCACAATTAATTTTATATTTTGATAAACTAATAAACATATTTAATAGAAAAGAAAATCATTGATCTATTTAGCTCAAAGTTAACCTATTCACAGGCCAGCTAAGATCTGGTTGGGATTGTTATAAAGCTGCTCAAAATGGTATTTTTTTATGTACTGACAATGCACACTAAAATATAACCCAATTTTCAGACTTTACACAACACACTGACCTATAAACTCACATGGAGTTTGGGGGTCAAACAACACAGTAAGTTAAAATATGTTGGTTGTTTTGTTTCAGATTATTCTGTGATATGGAAAATGAGGCAATCATTGACAATGATGCAGAAATTATAATTATTGTAAAATGCAGCTTCCTGCATCCTGACAGAAATAGCTATCACCAATCTTGGACAAAATTACATTGGTTTCATTTGGAGTCTCAGGCTGAACTCAAAATTATGAAAACTACTGGTGTAAATAACTGAAATAATGCCTTTCCTAGAATCACATTCTGATGCTCCTAGATCTGGGAAAGGAAGTTATGCTTTGAGAATCATTGCCACAAATCTAATTATAATGATGGTTCCAGTTTCATACATAAAGCGGAACTCAGCATGACCTGGGAAGGTGCCAGAAGAATAACCCTGATTCCAAGTTTAGGAAGTCATGTTCACTTTGCAGAGAAAGAAAATAGAAATATTAGAAAATAGTTAGGAAACAAAACATTTCAGTCCTGTTAATATATACTGTTTTCTTTTCATTGACATGTGCGCAATATTTCTTGTGTACAAAAACTAGCTGTACTCTGCATATACGAAGCAAGTCTTGCAGGGAGATTAGAATAAATTTACTAGGCTTATGTGCAATTGAATCTTGCATTCAAGATTGTTACAAGAAAGAATATTTGGAATCTCTTTGTGGAAAACAGCAAGATAAAGCTGGTGTAGTTGAGAAATATTGATAAATAAGCAGAGAGAGAAAAAGAGCATTCTATATATATCTATATATATCTATCTGTCTATCTATCTATATCTATATCTATATCTACATCTCTACAGCTCTCTCTCTCTCTCTCTTGTTTTAGAACCAGTGAGGCATATCTACATTAGAAGCCATCGGAGGATAAAGTTTTTGATGTTTCATCAGTCACTGTATTCACAATTCTTATTTGTGATATACAACACTAAATGTTCATTCTTATACATATTTGAAAAGCTAATATTCTCAGGTTTTCTGATTTTACATTGTTACAATTTTCAGTGTTAGATTGCTTTATTTTTACTTGTATGTCAAAAATATACATGAATATATTTGTGAATATATGAATATTAAATAATCACACATTTCCTTGCTACTCTTTCCATTTTCCTATAAATGTGAGTAGAATCAAGAATTTGAGGTTATTGGGATTCTATTTATATTTGTTGACTGCCACCCTTTACAAACAATTACTCACTATCCGCTCAGCAAAAGAAGTCCAATTGAATACAAATTTTCATTACATTTCTTGTTTTCTCCAAACTCCTTGGAGCAGAGAGTTTTCAACATGGAAAAACAAATAATATAAATAAAATTATGAATGAACCTGTACTGTTAAAGACCAGGTTTCATTTTGAAATTAATTATTATTATTATAGTTCAAATCTCTTGATAGATACTTGAAATCTATGAAGGATTTCTAAACACGATGCAAAACACTTTTATAGGAGTCTCAAGGTGACTTGCAATTAAGATTGAAAAGAAAATCAATATTGTTCAGTATAAATTAAAATGGAAACACCCTTTTTGTTAACAGCTATTTAAACAAATAAAGTAAGTGATAAGTGACTAAATCTGAAAAGGCATTGCCAGAGTAAAGCAATAGTGTTGGTTAAAATGAGTATAGTTTGCTTCAAGAAATGAAAGACATATTATGCCCAGAGCTGTTCAGAATCAGACAGCAAAAATGTATTATTATGATTCATGCCCAGATGTTCACACAGGAATTGGCATTTTTATCCACTTATCAGGTCCAGGTCCTTTCCAAGGACGTGAGATATACAGATGTGTGGGTGCTTAATTAAGGTATCGCCACAGGATATAAGCTGTAAGTAAAACTGCTTTTTGCAATTGACTGATAGGAACTTTGACAATGCTGTTATGTTCAAGTGTTTCTCCAGTTCTTTTGGAGCTGCATCCAAAGTGTCTAATACTATTGGGGCTACTTTAGGTTTCTTTTGCCACAGATATTCTATTTCTATTTGCAGCTCTTTGCATTTTGTTTCCCAATTCTTTCTTTTCTGTTCTGTAGTCTTCAGATACTAATGTCAACTATACAGACTTTTTCGTCTTTGTTATCCAAAATTGTTAAATCTGAGGAGATACGGTATGTAGCAGGTATTTGAGAGAACAAGCAAAATGTTGCTTTTTCATTAATCTTTTTTTTGGTTTGCCCTTTTAGGTTGCTGCTTGGCAAAAATGAGAAGAGAAAACTAGACTAAGCCAGTGTTTAGTCGATCTCTGCCTTTGTTATCTTAAGTTCTTATGGAAGAAAAGAATATCATTGGATCAATATAAGGTCCAGAGTTGTCTTATGGCATATAATTTTAATAAACAAATAAAATCAGTGATTGATTTGGGAAGATAAACAATCTTTTCTCTTTTGCTTCTATCATCAGAAAATGAATAAATTACCAATTTCTGTAATAGATATTGAATATTTTGAGTTGTTAAAAATATTTTTCTTAGTTAATGGTAAAGCATATGAAAATAGGAGGGTATTTGTCAGATTTGCTTGTCTGTTTATCTGCTGTCATTTAATAGAAAATAAACTCTACAATGTCCTGAATTTTACAAACCAATACTCAGTGCATTGATTGAATTCGACTCTGTGCAGAAAAACACATGTTCATGTGCATTTAATGAAGTGTACCTTTTTAATGAGTGTTTTTAGATTATTTGCTAGATTAGTGTTCCTTCTTACAGTACCTATAAACAGTTTTGAAGCTTATTTTGAAGTCTGAATAATAAAAAGTCATATAGATGAATGTATGTGAATAAATTATTTATAATAGTGATCAGCAATGATCAGGCTTATTCCCCACAGGCTGTGGAAAATAGCAATAAAATCTTGTTCAAAATTTGCAAAATTTGGAGAACATTTTGGGACTGTATAAATGTTTATTTGAGGTTACTAATGAAAAGGCTGCAAGCAAGCTAAATTCAGAAGTAATGATTTCATCCTTCTTATTCATCATCCTTATTCTCTACATAATGAAATCGCTGCTACTATATATCCCAGGAATAGTACCAATTGTTAGTGGAATCTCACTTTAAAAAGAAAAAGTAATCACAGCATTTGTACTTCAATACTTGGAACAATTGCAGGAGACAATATGTTGAGCCAAATTCAGTGACTGAGTTTAGCTACAATTTTTAATTTTCCCTTTACATTATTAGAAAAGTATTAGAGTATGGTATAGTAGTAAAGGTACTGGCCTGGAAACAAAAAGACTGAGTTCTAGGCCTCTCCTAGGAATGAAATTAGCTGGATGAGTTTGGGCCATTCACACTCTCTGAACCCAACCTACCGCACAGGATTGTGTGGAAAGTAAGAGAAAGGAATATTATGTATGTTTACCACATTGAATTAACAATCTATATTTATAGGATATTGGCTACCAATATAAGTATTAGGAGAAATGTGCATGAAATGCATGCAAATTTTCTTGCTCGGTTTTTTGACATTTGGAAAAAATGAAGGAAAATGATGAATCCAGAAAATAGGGAAAACAGGTGAAAATAGATTAAAAAATCCAGATTCATTTATTCTTAGCAAAAACCATAATGACTCCCAGGCATAACATGCTGTCACATCCTGAAAGATTATCCTGTTCTCTTTTTATTACAATAAAATATAAAGTGAGAAAGATAAACAAATGGTCAACTCAATATATGAAGTCAGTTTCTATGGTTTATTAAAACCAGATAGTCAGCCTTGATTTCTTTTCTAGTTACATATCAGTGTCATTAATCAAAAAAGACACCTACAATCTTTCAATATTATGGAGAAAGAAAATGAAAGATTCTCATTTAAGTTATTCATCCCGATTTAAAAGAGTTTGTTTGAAAAATCAAAGGTTGGATTATTTTTAAATTTGGTATCAATGATAGAAAAGAGACTTACGGTAGTTGTATTTAATTACATTTTTTTCAACATAATATATTTGAACTATGCATTTGCAGACAATTTCTCTTTATAATCTATCAATCCACTTAAAATTATCTTTTTCTTTCATCCAAAGCAATAATGAAATGAATTTCTATGCTTCACAAAGAATTATCTTCACATATTATTCAAAATCTGATTTCTACAATATTGGAATATGATATTAATTCCTAGTTAATGCTATTTTTTTAATGTGACAAAATAATCAAACACAAAATTACTATATTTAATATTTTATTTTACCTTCAGTGTAATTTTAAACTTAAAGTAGGAGTGCATAAGCAAAGTCTAAGCAACAAATGTATCCCTAAAAACCCGGAGTATAATAATGATACCGTGAAGGCAAGTGTCAACTCTTAGCAATCACATAGAAGATTCTTGCCAAGATGATTGGTTCTCAGTCTGGACTTTCAGGTCTTCCAATGGTCACTCATCACTAAAACAAGTCCATCCATTTTTCATTCCATTACCATTATAAATTATCTATCATTATAGATTTATCTAGACAGTTGGATTTTCTCATAACATGTCCAGAATATTATAAGTTTAGCCTGGTTGTTTGTAGCCTGGTTGTAACTCTGACTTGATTTCTTCAATGTTACCAAACTATTTTCTTGGATTGTTTCTCCCAACTCTAGAGGAAATTCCACCATACTCTCCATGGGATATTCTTGGAAGATTTCTTCAGCATGAGGTTCAAAAGCACTCCTACTCTTTTTATGCTGCTTCTTCAGTGTCCACCTTTCATTTCTATAGTGTCACATGGAAAACTATTGCATCCACAATTTTGATTTTTGATTATTGTAGATAGAGACACATGATGAGTCAATATATTTTTTAAATTCTTGATTGTTATTCCATCAAGAGTTAGTCTGTGCTGTATTTCTTGACTTCTAACTGACTGATTTATTGTTCATAGTTGATCTTAAAAAACATAGTTCATCCATTACTGTGTTGATCAGTTCTAATTAGTATACGTATTGTCATTAATTTGATCTTTTTTATATTTAATCTTAAATCACATTTTTCTATTATAGTCCTAGACTTTCATTGCTAGACTTTGCAGATCATTTTCAGTTTCAGCTAGTAGTATGATCAGCATAGCATAGCACAGTATTTTTATGCTTGTTTCTTTGATTTTAAAAACCAGTTTTCCAATTTTTATTTTCTTCCAATCCAGAATGACTTAGTAAGGCACGTTTTTATATTTAACATAAGAGAGGATAAAGAATGTGGCTCCTGAGAGGATAAAGAATGTGGCTCCTGACCTGTGTATCAGTTTTATATAAGGACATTTCTTATGTAATGGAATGTTCTGGGATACTCATTTTTCTAAATATATTCGGCAACATGACAGAGTTGACATAGTTGGAAGTCTTTCTATAATCAAGTAGGTATATACTCCCTTCTTTTTTTGTTATACTTTGCTTTCTCAGTGAGCTAGCCTACATAAGATATATACATAAATATTTCCCCAGCTTTTGAAAAAGCCCATCTGAACATCTGATAATTCCCTTTCCATATAGGACCTTAATCCATGCACATTACTTTTCTAGCAAGTGAAATTAGAGATATTCTATTAAGGACACTTTCACATTCTATTATTCCTTTTTCTTGGTCTTGTAAACTGACATCTTCCAATTTGTTGCTCGTGTGTCATTCTCCATATTTGCTTGGTTAAAATTTTACAGCTTCTTCCATTAATTGCCATTCTTGGTAGGTTCTTGGTAAATAAGGAATATCTTCTAGGGTGGCTTGAATGTTGACCTCTATTGTATATAGTTTAGTATACTACTTCCATATTTTTTATTAAAAAAATATTTTTGGAATAATTTATTATCAGTCCAATGGTATCTTTTAGCATTCCAGTTTGAGTCAGTTCCTTTAAGGTCAGAAAACTTTTGGGAAACTTTCCGTATTTTTCCATGTCTGGCTCCATCTTCGTAGGCTTTACAAGTGTCATTGAGATACTGCTTCTTGTCTTTTCTAAAAGCTCTCTGAAATTCTTTGTTGAGTTCTTTGCTTGCCCTTGTCTTTATTGACAATGGTTTCTCCTCTCTTCCTAGAAAATTCCACCATTTTTTCTGACATTCAATTTTCTGTTTCTTGGATTTAGCAATTCTTTTCACATTTATCCTTAATGACTTTTTAAAGTACATTTCACAGACTCTAGTTCCCTATCATGGTGATGCAGGACATAAAAGTGATTCCTGATATTGTACTTGCAAATTGTGGGTATACATTCAAGATCACATCAGGAATTCTAATTATCTTTCTTTTTCTGCTTTAACTTGACTTGGAACTTGCACATCAGCACTTTGTGACCTGTTCCACACTCAGTCATGACCATGTCTTTGCTGTTACAACTGAGCTGCTCCACATTCTTATGCAAGTAATATAATCAAGTTGATTTCTGTGTACTTCATCTGGCAATGTCCAGGAATATAGGTGACCTTTTGCTTGTTTGAAGACTATGCTGGCAATGAATAATTGGATTGGCACAAACTGATACGTTATTGTCCTGTTTCATTTTTATTTTTCTAGGTCATAAAGTCTAACTACATTTTCATCCTTAATACAGTATTTCCAATTTTGGCATCCACCCACAAACAACTCTTTTTACCAATTCTGCCAGATTCATATTGAAATTGACCATAACACTCATCAACCTACTTTTTTTATTGAGTCAGTGGTTTAGTGTAAACTTGATAATCATCATATTAAGGGAACATTCATAAAGCATCAATAAAGAAAAATATTTGTTGTTCAAGGTTGAAAGGTTATTGGTGCTCACTGAGCTAGATTATTTTCTTGCAGATGTTTCATTATCCAAACTAGGTAACATCATCAGTGCATTGATGATATTACCTACTTTGGGTAATGAAATGTCTGCAAGAAAACAGCCATGTTCCTAAAGTCTAGCTGATACGATTCATTCATGGACTGCTTAGTATTAAACACAATCCTTCCTTTTATATATCTTTCCTGACTAATAAAGCAATTGTTTTGTTTTCTTTTTTCTCACGAGCAAAATTATCAATAGGACCTTTATCCCAGAGCATATTGGAAATCATTTTATATTTTCTGTACATGTGGTTTTCCATTGCCATCTCTTGTGCAGTATCAGATTATGCCTTTGTGGTTGTCTTTAAAATGATTTCTCCAGCATTTTTCTATATTGCTGTTGTTCAGTATAGGTTCAATATTATTGCTTTAAATGAATGGTTGGAATAAATTTGAAATCTTGGATGGTCCTACTGGAACTAGGTATTTTTGTCATGCATTCTTTGCTCATCTTTCCGAGGAACACTGATCTCCACCTTTCAATTCAATTTCAGTTTATTATAGACATAGACCAGAGACCAAATAAAACAAATAAAAACACTCAGTAAATATACAATTAAAAATTCTAATATAAAATAATAAATAATAACTAAATCTATGATAACATTCAGTCTGTCAATTATACATGGTCTAACTATACTAAAATTACAATCCATAAACTGTGTGGCCAGTAGTCAGTTTAATACTAAAAGGGAAAGGAATAAGCAGAGCAAAGAGTTTGCCACATTTGTTGTATAACATAATTTTGGTGGATTAGGCAAAGCAGCCACTGGAGATAAGCGGTCAGAACAGCCAGGATACCTAGTAATTATTGGAAGAATATTTTCCCCTCGAATCTCTCTGTAAAAGGAACATTGAAAGCCCACAGTCTCCACCTCTCATGAACCACAGGAACAGTCTTTCAGTCAATGGTATTTTTTTATACTTGCCATATAAGACGGCTGATGGAAGCGCCTGGCACCGTGTGAGCGAAAAAGCTTTCCAATAGTTTCTCTAAGACAAATTTTCCTTGTCATGGATCAAGGCTGTCAAGTCCAACCTTGCCAAACTAGGCTTCTCTCCAGCTTCAATACTCAAGTTTGATACTCAATACTCAAGTACGACCAATCAGAACAAACCTTGCGACAAAGGGTAAAAGACATCAAAAGGCAAACAGACTTAGGGAAAGCTCAACTGTTTCTGGCTCCAGATGCCATTAGATATGTTGTTACTCCTGTCAGCTATCTTAGCCAGTTGGACTCAGCAAGCCATAGGATCTCCACGTTGATGAGGCAGGACAGTAGGACCTGAGAACTTATTTCTCTTTTTAAGGATGTGAAAACCATGCATTTCTTGCATTTCTTTTCGATCCGTACTTTCTTTTCTCTCATTCATCCATATGAACAAATCACCTCAAGCTATTTCTTTTATACTGGTTACTAATTTCTGTATTTAACTCATATTTATTCAGCACCCATTCATTTGTTACCCTATTTCATCTTAAGTCATTGCATACATTTCCTAAGTAGCGCATTCCAATAGCATTCAATTTATTTATGTGCTCCTTGACATACTTAAGTCTTTTACATAAGAATATGAGCAGAAGCACATTCTTCTACACAGCTATTTTAATTTCTTCTGACAAGCATTCATTATGAATCCTGAAAATGCTTCCAAATACGCACTACTTTTTTAAAAGAGCATTTGCATGTCTTGTTTGTCCATCCGTGTTCCCATCTATGTTCCCTTTAGGAAGCTTCCTTCCAAAATATTATATAATCAATTACTCTAGTTTTTTCTCCAGCTTTCTGTCAAACACAAATATCTCAATAATAATTTGAGCTAATCCAATATGTCTTGAATTGCAAATTACTTGTCTTCTTAGCAAACAACATTGCATGGTCTGCATAAAATGTACGTAGATATTCATGTCCATAGCCAACACTCTTATAATCCCAAAGTTAACCACAGATCTTTTCAAGTTTTATTAGTTTATCTAAAGGTAAAACACAAACAAAAATTAAAATAATGGAAAAGTTGGAGAAGAAAAAGGAAAAAAGGAAAACGTGTAGGGTGAAAGGGAAAAGAAAAAGGAAAGCATTGACTTCTGATTCTTTTTTTCACACAGTAGAATAAGGTAACAACATACAATCTCGACTTTTTATTTTATATTGTAATATATATAGCCAATAAATCTATCTAATCAGAAAAATCCAAAATGAACACCCTGTTTAGGACACATCTTTACTGAAAAAGCTTAGGCAGAATGTGAATTAAATTGTATTTGTTTCCTGGGTGCTATACATCTGTATAAGCTCAGCTACTATATATTGTATAGCAGCCTTGAATTATCTATCAACCACGTTCTATGAGATCTAGTAGTCTGCTCTTTAAATTCTTCTTGTAACAATAACAATAAGCAAGTCTATTTATGTATTATGTTGAGAGCTGATTTTTCTTCTTCTTTTCCAAGCTATGCTAAGCATGCTTCTTTTTTAATATTTAAAGTTTAAATATATATATTTTAAATATTTAAATATTTTAAATAAATTGTCTTTATTATGAGTTGGACTATCTACCAAATTAGTGAAGAAAGGGCTGAAACCTCTGGTCATACCCTTTTATCCTACAAGGCCAGGGATAAGAATATAAGAATTATTTTCCTCTTTGTTTTTAACATTTATATTACTAATTAGGTAAATCAGGTGGTGATGCTTTGTCTGTCTTATATGGTTGAGATGTTTTTTTTTGGAGTTAGACGGTAGCAGCAGACACTGAAAAGCTGTTCCCCAAGGAACAAGTTGGGGTTGAGCTGCATAGAGTGAAGGTTTCTGGAAAGGAAGTTTTGAGATTTCTAGCCTTTTATCCAGTGGGCTGAGACATGCTGCTACAATATTGTAAGCTAGAAGGGTCCTTGGAGGTTAATTAATAATTTACAAATAATAAAGAATTCATTTGCTCATCTAGAATCCAGCATATTCCCACACTCAGCATTTGAATTATGCCTTTTCCCTACTGAGTTAGAATCACACCTGTTAAGCAGAGGTATGCAGGTCTCTTGAAGAAATTGTGAGAAGATGTAGAAAGAAATAAGAGGAATGTTAGACATAACAATGAGCCAGTGGCAAAGGAGTTCATTAGCAGCGTATCTCGTAAACAGCAACTCAGTCCAGGCTGAAAAAGGTCTGGAAAAAATAAGAATGGAGATTCTGATTGTAGTTGCCAAGGTTCAGTTTTTGCTCTTGAATGCTTCCTGGATCATGGGCTGTGGAACAGGGCTTGAAAGTTTCTTCCTCTTTCTCAAACATTGTCTTTTCAAGAGAATGTGAACCTTCAGTGTCTCAATCGTTCAAAAAATGTATTCTCTTGGAAGCTTTTTTTTTTTAAAGAAAAAAGTATGAAAATTGAGTAGAATTTGAAATAAATCTGACCATTATTAAATCATTATTGGCTCAGTGCACAATGCTTATTTATAGTTCTGATACAGAAAGTTAATGTAGTCATTGGGACAAACAAACTTAATGAAGCCAGTGGGAAAAAAATGTGACCATGCATCTATCTGTAATGCTTTGCTATATAATTATGCATAATTTTGTTTCTGAGCACAAGCTGGATGTGCTACTGTTCTTGGAGAGTGTAGGATCTGCTGACTCTCACATTTCATTTGATGGTCCCCTTGTACTTAATTGCTGTAGACATTGCACACTAGTTCTAACTGAGTTAGCGTTTGGGAGAACAGCTAAGGTATCTTTGGAATGTTACAGAATTCCCATCTTGTACATTCAGCTCTGAGTACAACACAGAAGATTCACATTAATATTAATGATTCGCTTTGCCTTTTTTCATTCTGCAGTACTGAGATTTAGGACTCTTTTCTTGCAGAATGTAAAATGAAAGTAGCAACAGATCAGTTCGATTTTAAAATAGTCACTTTCCAGAAAGTATCCTTTCCACAATCTTTATTCGGTATAGCCACGAAATAAGTATTTCAAAAGATTCTGGATCATACTTTTCTACTAATTTTCACTCAATAAATTACTATTCCTGAAACACCAGGATCCAATATAATTACTCTTTTTCTTTTTTCTTTTAAAATCAGTTATTCTTTTTAGCTGGCAGTTTTCTCTTTCCTTCATTTTCTTATATATCTGTGCCCCCTGTTTTCTTTCTCTGTTGGCTCAGTCAATGCAAAACTATTAGATTACCTGGGATACAGAAACACAATTTCCATGATCTGACTGAATGGGCCAGACACTACTTTTATTCTTTCCTTTTTTTCCAGAAATAAATATAGACATATATAGTAGCCAAATGTTATTAGAAGTCAAATAGTTCTGTTTTCCCAGATAATTGTTTTACCTTCTATCAGATAACTTCATTCTTATCTAGCCAGGTAGAGCATAACATAGCCGTTTGCATTTTACACATTTTCCTCATGTTTTTAAAAACATTCTAAGTGTATAAATCTTAACACAATATAATAGGAGCCTTAATATGTTTGTTCTCAATCTCCCTATGTTCTTATTCGCTAGCACTATTTACCAATCTAAGTTCAAAGAGAGAGCCCACAAAATTAGTTTACACCCACTTTCAGATTGAAGAACTGAGAAGTACTCTAGGTTTGATTGGTTATTCTCTGCTAGATAAAACTTTAGCATTTTTTTAAAAAATCAATCTTTCTTCAACCCAGCCATAGAGCCAAGTACCCAAATGTCCCTTATGTTTTATTCCATTTTAGTGAGCCTTCTCTTGGTGTCTGTCCTGCATTCCATATACTCTAATTAATGTGAATTGCTCAGTCCATCTGAGATTTATCAACCAATCTTATTCTGTATAAAAATTACCAGACCCAATAGTTCATCTTCAATAGTTTCTAGAGAGGTCCAATCCATTTGATCTGCTGTAACACTGTTATCTACCAGCCAAACTCCCATAACTCACCTTTTTTCCTCCAGAATCCTCTGTGATCTTAACATATCCAGTCTGATTCTTCTTTTTTTTTTTAAATCATTTTATGTTTATTCTGAATCCGCACCACACCTCTTCCTTCTACGACCAGCTAAACCCATGGTCCTATTGTCATACTGCATTAGTTTGTTTGGAGTTTCTTTAGATATTCTTCTTTCTATCAATATTCACTTCAGAGTTCTCATAGATGTGAATATCTGTATACTCAGTATCAAAGTCACAGGAGACTGAAAACTGTAGAGAATTATCATTACTGGTAAGCAGTGACTTTATTTATTTACTTGTTTGTTTGTTTATTTATTTTTGCCACCAATCTCACCATGATTATTAACGCTTTCAAAAGTACACAAACATCTTGAAAAACAATTTGGAAGAGACAGAAAGTATGGAATAAATGAGATGAACAATGTCTTGTTCCAATCCAATTCAATCATGTGGATTATAATTTTCTTTCATCTGGTTTGTTTTCTTCTAATGTACTTTGTTTCTTTGTTATCTGATTCTCTACTTTGTACTCACTCATTACATTTTTGCTTCACTAAACCTTTGTCTGGCATCTGTTTTCACCCTGATTACTAGATTAATATTGCTTCCATGTTTGGCAGTAGCATAATAAATGATTTAAGTATTAGTATCCTTGCAAAATTTATTTCAAGGCTAATCTTCTATGTTGTCAGTTACTCTTAATGTTTGCTTTTATTAGGTTTTTTTGGGAGGGGTGCATTCAGATCAATAGTTTTATAAATTGCTGAACATTTAGTTCCAGTAAAACATGAATAAAAATGATGAAATTTATACATGAACAGCCTGCTGTTCACAGCATCATATTATCACTTGATTAAAGTCAAGCATTTATGGAGGGCATGATTTGTGTGGAAAGTTTACAGATGTGCACTGCCAAACATTCAGATTCTTTGCCTTTAATCAAGATCATTCAGCTATGACCATCCCCACTGAAATATGATGTAATGTGCCATATATAAATAAATAAATAAGTAAAATAAAGCATCCATAATAATAATTTAAAATTACAAACTAAAACAAAATTAGCAATAATACACAAATGGTGGTATCAATACCAGAGTACCAATCGAGTTGACACCGAGTGGCTGTTTCTTTGTAACAGTGCCTGCACATTAAACAGCAGTAGCTGCAAGCTGTAATCTCCTCATCTTATAAAATTGGATTCAAGGCCATTGTTGTCCTCTCGTTCAAAATGGTGACTAAGGTCTCAGTTTAAACATGCATCAGAGCCTCAGGAAAAGCCCATGTGTTCTCTGTGATCCAATCAACTCCATCTGATGTCTGAGGTAGTCAGACTGAATCCCTACAGATAGGAATTGGGACTAATTTCTCAATGATATTACATTACTGATGATAATATTTCCCAATTCCAAATGATATTGCTATTTACTGAGAAAAATAAATAAGTCTAGAACATGGATTTGAGTCTTTGATACTGCCCTTAGGAATTTAGGTTAGGCCCATAGTTACTATGGTAGTTGTCTCCAACTTTGCATCCTAAGAAAGCCAGTTTAAATTCCCAAGAACCATAACACTGGGGAAGACCACTCAGCCATAAATCAGATAGAACAGATCGATAGCCTGCTGTACAAAAGAGAAGTTGAGCAGTACTAACAGTCATATCTGATCCTGAGCAACACCCCTCCAAATTGGGTTTCACGCCTGGCTACCTGCAGATTAGCATTCTTAATATTTTCAAGAATTTCTTGAATAATTATAGCCGCTTCCTAGACCTGCCCTAAGTCTATATGTAGTGCCATGCTCAATACCCAGATGGGCACATTTCAGAGGGGGGAAACCATCCCTCCCTGCCCAATCTGAACTTGATTAAACATAGCAAGTTGGCCTTTCATCCAATTAGTAAACTTCAGATGAAATAATCTTTCTTATTTGGCATTAAGTAACAACAGACCCATAAAGAACTTCTATTGCTTAATGACTAGGCAGCAACAGAACATTGGAAAACACCACAAGCACAAAATACTAAGACTTGTTCCATGAAGTCCCTTACCATGACTTCCACCATAACTTTTTTTGCTCATCACCAACATTTATTTTATTTATTTTATTTTTACATTTATATACCGCCCCATTCCGAAGACTCGGGGCGGTTTACAACTTACAAGCAATACTTTTACATCAGTATATTAATCCAATATACCTCAGAATATTGCCCCCACAATCCGGGTCCTCATTTTACCTACCTCGGAA
>JANHFL010000214.1:56189-68558 GCA_032468155.1 Oxyrhabdium leporinum
GAGGATTAAGGAGTAATTAAATTCAGTTATTTGGATATTGTTCACAAAGCAGTATAGAATAATTTCCTAGTAACTTTTAAATTCTGGCATCCCTGCTTGAAATGTTTCAAGCTGACTGGTATTGGGTGCCTGCTTTGCACAACACAGTTCAGAAATTGCAGTAATGTTAAATACAACTATGACAGTGACCGCAATGCAAATGAAAAAAAAAGGAACAAGGAATGTTAAAACTTTTGCTTTGAATGTTAAGGAGCCCAGCATTTTCAGGTAGAGCTATGGGAAAATCAAATGTGCCAAAACTTTGAAAAGGTTCTGCTAATTCTTATAGGAAAGTAGAACAATGAACTCAATGTGCAGCAGTTTCCAGTTTTCATATACACTTGGATCAAATGACAAATACCAGGCAACAAAGTTTACTTGTTTCAGGATTATTAGCATATGTTTCAGATTATTGTAATATTGTGCTATGTGTTTTTCTTGAGTATGAAAATTGTAGGAGGAAATACTTACCTTTTGACTTCCATTGATAGCTTCAGACTTCCAAAACAATGATTCTAATTGCTCTGTTTCAGAAGAGCTTATAAATTGGGGGTTTACTGCCAAAGAGATGAATAAATGAAGTATAAAACCTGTGGTGATCTTGAGTTTATTTCTAATTGTGCTTCAAGTAATTTAATTACCATATTATCCAACTTAATTTCTTCCTGTATGTTGCTCAAGAGCTCTAAGGCCTCATTTATTTTGACCAGAATGACAAAAAAAAACCCAATATATTTACACCTTAAGTTTGGGGGCCAGAAATCTAAACCTTGCGCAGTTCATGTGGCCTGCATTTTTAGACTTATCATTTTTGTGATCCTTGCCCATCAAACCTTTAAGAAGGTTTGTGGGTGTCCTGTAATTTCCTCTAAAACCCATTCTTCCTCAACCTGCTGCCTTTCAGATTGCAGCTATAGCAAGCTAATGAATGCCCACCTCTTCTAACAGTCTTTGCAGTCCTCGGAAATAGACTACAGTGTTTTGCAAAACTAGCCTAAGACATGAATGAGCTATAGAAACTAATACGGTAGTCACATCTGGCCCACCAAGATTCTTGTATTGAAAACAGGGAATTTGCTTTAGTATCAAAACATATCACAAACATTTCCCCTCCTTCCTGTCATAAAAGTATAACAGAATTTGCTTCCATTTCTTGACTATGAGAACCAGCTGCCTAAGGAATGTAGTGTCTACTCTTCCTATTGGTATGGCTGGTATTGTAGGATACATGTACAACATGATTATATTGTTTGAGCTGAACTATGTCTAGTTTGTACTTGTTATACTTTTTATGTCTGAACTTTAATGATTATCTTCTGCTTTCACAATGCCGGATTATGTTTCATAGGTTTGTACAGCATTATATAAGGGAGAAATTGCTCAATGAAAACATTGCTCTGAGAATAAAATAATCTAAGGAGGAGCAAGAAAAACAGTTGCAGTTGTGGTAAACCCACATATTAACTGCTTACACAGGAAATATAGATAGTGCCTGAAATGAAACTGGTTATTTAAAAAAACACGCTTTATATGTTCTGTTTAACAGACTGACAAAACATTTGCAAATTATAGTACTATTTGTAAGACAGGATTTGTCTGTTTAAAAAAATAGTATCTCGATGAAGCTGTGAGCCTGCATGTCAAAACATAAAATTTATGCATCAGTAATGTGTACTTCATAGATTTGTTTGCCTGACTTAGATGAAATTGTTACAGTATTACAATCATGTAATTTTTTTCAATAACTTAACATCCCAAGATGTGGAAAGAGAGAGGATCATACATATTGATAGCTTTTTCTGTCACCTTAAAAGCAAATTTCATAACATGTAACATAGCCTTCCTTGATCCTATGCCCTGCAGAAATGTGCTTGCTGGGATTATGTTGCAGTGCAATAGCTCTGCAAAGCTGTGACGTGGAAAAAGACTTTATGAACAGCCACCATAATGAATGACAGTTTGTTATATAGTCATCCTGCCTTCAAATTCCAGTTGTATAGAGAATTGAGACAATGTTACTTGTAGTATTTGTAATCTATCCTTCCTCATGGAAATCAGTCATCACAACAGTATCCATAACAAATGTCAGTGACACCAAAATGACAACCGGTGCATTGTGACATCATTGAAAACAGCTTAGTACTTGCATTACAACATCTGATACAAGTATATAAATTGCTTCATTTTCAGTTTGCCAATTTATATCAATATATTTGTTTTCACACTATCTACCTTTATAAATTTGAGACAACGTTCAGTTGAAGTAACAACAAAGGTGATTAGTATGATTAATCCAAGACAGCTATTGTACATGGCACTCATATTTCTGTAAAATAAACATACTTCCAAAGCCCTCTCGAAGACAAAAAAGTTGTATATGTCTCAAAAGTCCAGGTATTCCAAAGGGTGAGGGCTGCTCTTAAGAAAGTGCCAAGGGATTCCTTGAGTGGTGAGTTGGTACATAGTGGAGGTTGGCATTACCAGTTGCACCTATTCCAAGACCAGGAGACATGCTTATGGTCTCTCACAACTTTAATCACTTCCCAATTGGATTATTAGAATACACTTTATATGGTTGTATCAGCTGATCTAGAATGCAGTGTCATCTGCAGTATTGGGTGTATCATGGTACGTCCATGTAACACCATTGCTACCTCAGTTGTATTAGCTTTCAGCAATTCAGGGAGCTACCTTGTTACCTTTAAACTTATGCATGGATGAGACAAGGTACTTACAGAAGCAGTTCTCTCCAATGGTTTCAGCCCACCCAATCATATCTAGCAGGGGTCTACCGCAACTTGCCATGGCCAACTCAACACAGCCAACTCACCAGAGCCAACTTGCTGCGGCTGACTCACTGTGGCCAACTGCCATGGGATAATTTGCCATGGGACAATTCTCTGCAGGACAATTTACCATGGGATAAGAGATCCACTAATATCAAAGATATTGTGGAATAGAATCATTAAAGAAAGGATGCCAAAGGAGGGACAAAATGAAATGTGAATGACAAAAATTAAAATATTTTTAAAATTATTTTAAATAATTAAATTGAATTGTTGAATTGTCCCGGAATGAGTTGGTCCATGGAGATTTGGCCATGTCAAGCTGCCCTGGGGTAAAGTGGCAATGGTGAATTGGTCATGGTGAATTGGTCATAGCGAGTTGGCCATGGCAACCTGGCTGTGGCGAGTTGTCCCATTCTGATCTAGCAGAATGGGTTTGTTTTGGCTCCCCTCAGTGAGACAACATAATCTGCTAGTTTCTGTCCTATGAAAGAATCTTCTCCCAGAGATACAAGTGGCTTTGGTCATTTGGAAGGCTGTCAAGGTCTACCTTTTTCTCAGGCAGTGGAACCAGGCTATTAGGGATTTTTAATAAGAAGCCTCAACTTGGAATATTTTTGTGTATTATACTGTTAATTCACTGTTTGGGGTAGTTGGGATGTTATACAGTAGTGGTCAAAATTGTGGAAACATTTTGGGGAAAGTGTTTGAGGTTTGATGGCTAATAACACCACTTTTTTGGGGAAGTAGTACCATAAAATCAATAAAAAAATAATTTAATCAAGAATGTAATGCAAAAAAGTTTGTTCAATTATCTGTATTTTATGATAATTGATACCCAAAGAACCAGAAAAAGTAAGCACAACTTGCTTAGATTGATATCAAGTAGCTTTCTTTCATCTGATTGTAGCCAATAAGCATGAGTGTTTAGAGAGCCAATCAAGTGTCATCTTGTTTTGGCAATAAGCCAATCAGATCACAGTAGGATTCAATTATTGATGTCGTGTATTGAAGCTGAGAAGAGGACATTTGTCAGTGTGTTATGTGATCACTATCAAGTTGGTTGGGGTTTTTTGTGTTCTTTCATTTAGTGAACTTGCAAAACATAATAAAATTAAAGTAATGGTGCAAAGAGTTGACTGGTCGCCCAGAAAGTGATGTAAAACAGTATTATTAAGTGAACAAGGCTACAGTTATAAAGAAATTAGAAGAAAAATTGGTGGAAACTTAACCAAAGGTGGCATTTCTAAGTTTTTGAATAGGTATATGGAGACTCAGTCACTACAAAACCACATTGGTAAAGGCAGGAAAAGGTGCACGACAGCAAGTGATGATAGAAGAATTAAGAGACTGTGCCTACGTGACAGAAGAAATCGTCTGAGTGCATACAAGGTGAAATGGCACAATGCAATGTGAAGTTGAGTGCAAGGACTATTCAGTGCAGACTGCAGGAATTTGGCCTAAAATCTAAAATTCCACCAAAAAAGCCACTTTTATCTTTCAAACAAAGGTTGAAAAGTCTAAACTGGCCTAAAACCAATGTTACCTGGACAGAAGAACAATGGGACAGTGTTATTTGGAGTGATGAGACCAAGATTTCCCTTTTTGGTAGTGATGGCATAAAAATACACTCTTCCCAAAAGGTTTCCACAATTTTGGCCACGACTGTAACTAAAGTGTATCTTATGGACTAAATGTATGTTTGATTCAATTAAGGCTGCTTCCTGTCATTCCCAGTTCATCCAAAACGAATTTTAGAATTTGAATTTGAATTCCATTTTAAGAAAAAAAACTGATTACTAATAGGACAGTTAACTAAAAACATGTTAGCATGCTAATATTAACCATTTGTCAGATATTCAATTTTTCACATGTTGAAATGTATTTTGGTGCAATATTTGACAATGCAGCTCTTCATTTGTAATTGGAAGTATTGGTTCTATAAACTGACCCACATCAGAAGCCCATTTCAAAGCTTCCTCACTATTTAGGTAATATAAACGCACCCACAGAATCTACCATACAAGCAGTAGTGTACAACTCTTCTCTGTAATAATTATATTATAATTATTAATTAATTAATAATTCCCCATGAGCTACAAAGTTGGCTTAGAAATGCAGTGTAATTCTACAAGTAAAGCCTTCTATGCACTCCCAGACTCCTTTCTGTTTTTACATTAATCATAAGCTTTTTAGCACCCTTTTGCTACCCATTGGGAAAACTGTTCCAGGCTTTTTCCAGACAGATAAGCTTTCAATTGTGCTAAGTTAAAAATATTTTAATTTTACACGGTATTTTTAAGTCACTATATATAATCCAAAACTAAAGGCTTTCCAAATAAGTATGTATAATTCCATTACTAAAACCCCCCTTTTATAGGAACACCTAAGCTTGCCCTGGTTTTCACTATGTTTCAAGCTCACTAGTAATTTTTCCACTCCTCACATAAAAATATTTTCTTTAAAATTAAGATGATTAAAGTTAGTATATGCATTCAAATTCTAGTCAATTGATTTTTGTTTCATCTGTGACCTGAATAGCTAGCTCTCCATGCCCTGTGTGTGTGTGTGTTAAAATAAAGCTAAATTACAATGCACACTTTTACTATATGTTCATTGTACTCTGTAAAAAAGATCACCCTAGTAACCTACATCTGAACAATCAATTGTCTTTCCCTCCTTTCCCTTCACATAGCACCCCAATTTCAATTTTGCATCAGTCTAGCCACTCTGCATTTGATGAAGCGAGCTGCAGTTAATAAAAATTTACATATTTTAGTAATTTTTATTAGATGGAAAGGGTGCTACCAGACTTCTGATTTTTTTTTTTTTTGGAGAAGAGGAAAATATATTCTGGCAATGTCTGCTTTCCATTTATTTTGTATAGTTTGACTAACAGGAAGAAAATGCAATAGAGGGAGGAATTTTGTCTTGACTGAAGAGTGAGGAAGCAGATTCTGCATTAATTGATGAACCAATAAACAAAAACTCTTAGTATAAATGATGGCAATTAAAAAGCAGGATTAGGGTTGAAGTTTGTCACTTTAACTAGGTCATTTATAGTCATCATGAACAAGTGTGGGAGGGGCAGGCAATCAATGCTTACTAATTCTCTTTCTTCCTGCTCATTGATCACAGCATCAGAGAGAATTCAAATACAGATAGAGATGATGGAGATAACTAGCTAGATAGCTAGATAGCCAGCCAGACTAACAGACAGACAGATAGATAGAGAATGAGAGGGGTCTATAATTATAATGAATATGCAAATTTCTGATACTCATTACACTTGTTACTAAAATTGTTGTTATAATTCCATTTATATAGTCCTTTTAAATGTAAAAATGGGAACCATGGTCATAAATAAAAATAAGCCATTATTTAATAAGCCATTTAATAAGGCACTCCGATGTTGGAAATTTTCAAGAAAAGATTGGACAACCATGGTATGAGAATGCCTCGAACAGAGAATTGGATTAGATCTCCAAAGTCTCTTCCTACTCCATGATTCTATGACATTATAATCAGAAAAGTCTATGTAATACTGTATAGCATGGGTGTCAAACTTGCATCACGTGATATTTCGTGATGTTTCCTCCATTCATGGAGCTGGGGTGGGGGTGGCCTGCATGTGATGCATCTGGCCCACAGGCCGCCAGTTTGATACCCCTGCTGTGCAGCATCTGTTGTGAAACAGAAGTGTAAACAATAACCAAACCAAACAGCTGGACTCTGAAAGTTAGAAGGTATGTGCGTGCGTATGTGTAAAAATATTCTTGGCCCTTAGGCAGGACAACTTGCATAGTATCCATCAATTCTCAAAAACTGGGCTGATGCAAAACAATAGAAGCAATTTCCACTTGGGGCCTTAGAATATACTGTTTAGAGCCAATTTTCCTTGAATGAGATCAGAAACAAGTAGGTTAATTCAAATCATAGGCAACAGGTGTATATGACTGCATTTCTCATTTTGGCAGCACCAGCTGTGGTGTCTACACAGAAACATGAAACTGACAAAAACAGTGTTGTGCTGTTGCAATGTAGGCCTCACACTGTTGTACATAAATTGTGACACTGTCCACACATCTAAAAGAGAAAAAAAAAAGTGGTATAACACTGTTTTTGTTTTATTTTGATGAGAACAGCCATTGCTATGGGTGCCGATGGGCTCTCAGGTGTGCCTAAATTGTTATATGACTTGCATGGAGCATTTATTGCCATGATTTGGAAGAATATGAAATAAACTCTACTTCTGTAGCTGAAATTGTATCAGCTGTCCCAATAGAAAGAATAAGAATACTTGCCACGAGTTATTTAGTTCAGAAATGGCCAATGAAAAGGTATACAGGAAAAAATATCCTCATTAGTGCTTTCTCTGCTTTCCTTTAATTATCACATCTGTCCATCATCAGTCACATACTGCTTTAATTCTTTAAAAAAAACCCAAATTCTACTAAATAGAATATTATAAGACAAATTATATTTTTATATACATTTTTGCACCAGAGAACTGGAACTAATCTAATCTTACATCATAAAATAATTTCATGAAAAGAGGATGCATCACTATACATCGAACTAGTGGTGCTTTCTATCTATTGCAATTGCAGAATGAAAACAAAGCGAACATAAACAGCTCTAAAAAAGACACACGGGGAATGCAAAAAAAGAATAAATTGTAAAGAATATTACACATTGTAGCATGCTATATTATATCTGGCAGGATAGTGTCAACTGCAATCCAAATTAAAGATCTCCAAAAATAAACAAAACACAAAACAAATTAAGTCTAAAAGCTAATTATAAAACACTATGTATATTTTCCATAAAATACATAATAGATGCTTATATTTGAATACATAAACAAAATACACTTAATGCTGTAGTATAGCTATGGCTTAATGGAACTCAAGCTCTCAGCTGTCTGTATAAAGGTGGTGTAAGTTAGTCTCTGGTTTTAACAATCTCCAACATGCCAAGTTAGTCATTTGCATAAACATATTGTTCCATTTTTTGCTTTACTACAATGTGCCAGAAAAAAAATTGTACCTAGCTGTCCAGATGTCATTACTTCCCACATGACAAATAATGAAGGTTTTTATCCAGCAGCAGTAAATGTTATTATAGTAAGCAATTCATAAAAACAAAAGGATTAATACAGTTCGTCTACAATAAATGAGCAAAAAATAATCATAATTAAATGAGAGCTTGTAAAATTAGATGCCACAATAGGAGTCCAAAATACAAAAGAAACAAGAAAAATAGGATTAGTGGAGAAACATACAGGTAGATCTTTACTTATAACCATTCTGTTTAGTGACCATTTAATACACTGAAAAAGTGACGTATAGTCACAAATATGCACCAGCATCTGGATTTTCATCACATGACCATTGGGCAGCTGCAAAGGTTGTATGTGTGAAAAACATTGGTCATGTGATCAATGTGATTACATGTGATCATGGTCATGTGATCAAAATCTAGATGCTGGTGCATATTTGTGATGTTGCAGTGTTACCTTTTGTGACCTTCTAACAAACAAAGTCAATGGGGAAGCAAGATTCACTTAACAGCCATATTACTAACTTAGCAACTGCAGTAGTTCACTTAACAACTGTGGCAAGCAAGGTCGTAAAAGGGGGCAAACCTCACATAACAAATGCCTTGCTTAACCACTTAGCCTCTTGGACTCAGTTGCTTGTAAGTTGACTACTGTAATTCATTGTATGTACTGAGGGAATAGAGAGAGAATTGTATTCTCTTCTATAAATTTACTATCAAAATTTATCACCACTGAGCTGTGGTGGCAACAGTGGTTAGAATGCAGTATTGCAGGCTAATTCTGCTGACTGTCAGCAGTTCGATTCTCACCAGCTCAAGTTTGACTCAGCGTTCCATCCTTCCAGGGCTGTAAAATGAGGACCCAGATTGTTGGGCACAATCTGTAAACTGCTTAGAGAGGGGTGCAAAGCAGTATATAAGTCTAAGTACTATTGCTATAATGATAAAACCATAGCAGATGTGCAAAGTAATAACTAGAACCCTTTCGAATAGTATTCTGCTGTGTTCTTGAAAATGTTTTCCTGTTATATTTAAGTATCAGTGGCTGTAAGTTAAGATGTCTTAATAGCCACTAAATAAGGATGAGGAACAAGCAAAGGAAGTAGTAGTTTGTGGGAAACATTTGTGTATCTATGGACCTAAACAGGAAACCGACTGAGATAAACATACCATGAGACAATTCTTATAAATAATTGATTTTTGCCACAATTCCAAGTTAATACAGGTCTTGCCAATGCAAGTGAAAAGGTATATTATTTTTTCTCTGCCTCTTCCAACTTTCTCCTTTTCAGACACATGTTCACAAAAACACCATTTAGCTATGTTAGGGTGTTTATTTTAACTGACAAAGTTCAGCAAATGTTCAGGGACCCACATCCTTACATTAAAAAAACCACTCCTTTTTGCTGTAACATAATTGTCACATCCTGTAGTTTTTAGCATTCATATTCAGTACAAATTTATTCTCATACCTGGAGATAGCCATCATATAATTACATTCAGCAGGCTATGCTGAACTGGAATACCCGGTACAATAGAAATACTATTAGTACTACATAATGTGGAAATGCTTTCCAGTTGCATTCCTGAGTATTCAATTTTCCAGCTTATGTTTTACTTTAATCTTAACAAATATTGTGTAACTATCATTTCACTTATAGTAGAATGAAAATAGAATATAATCTGCGCTAGAAGCTCTTTGCTATTTTCTGTTAATTTATTTCTTTATTTTTTTTTATTTTTAAAAAGAGGAGTTTGTTGAAAGCAAGCCTTTAGCAATAAGCTGTGATCAGTGTGTTGTTGAACAAATCCCTTGGTTTATTTCTCAGAGAAACAAAGCTAACAGCTCAAAATAGGAAGGGGAAAATAAAGTTTTATTTCTACTTTCAATAAAAACATGGTTTCAGTATACAGTACATATTATACAGACATACACATTAATAGACTTTGTTTAACAGATGTTATATATTTTAGATGTTATATATTAGATAATATTAGCATTCAACAAATATTTTCAAGAGAATGCAAAACCCAATTTGTTATAAGGTTACACTTAATAATGCTCTTTGTTATTCAGGCATCTAATTCTTACTATGTGTGTTTATTTGAATTTAGACAAGTGAACACCTGCTGATGTTTCCACCATCATCTGGGAATACAATATGCCACCTGCTCGTAACAATAGCAATAAAGGATAGAAATACCATTCATTGAGGGAAGAGAGAATATTGGAGGAAAAAGTCATCTGAAACTGACATATTACTAATGTTACATGATTGATTTCAAGATTGGCAAATTTGACTACTTAAGTGTAATTTCTCCTGGTTGATCAAAGAAGACTAGCGTTTTTAAATATTTCTTTCTTCTCAGTTAATCCTGTTATTCAAAATAAATTTAACTACATATGGTCAATCATTCCTTTTTGTGCTATCACTGGATAACTCTCAATATTCTTCACAAAAAAAGTGTTATATCTGACTTGAACTGTCTGATATAAAAATGTGATAGACACGTTGTGTCTATTAGTGAAGGCTGATAGTCTGTGCTTCTGAAAGCTGACTCAATTATTCAGATTATCACTAGATGAAACATATCAGCCAGCAAATGATTTTGTTTGAAGATGAATGTTTATATTTAAGAAATGATGGAATGTGCAGCTGAACCAGAAGTAGTGTGGGACAATGTCAACAGGAGATTCCCAGGTAGGAAGCAACCCATTCCAGATGGGAACCCAAGATAAGAGACTGTGCAGTCCTGAACTGAATGATTGGAGGAGCAACAGTTCAGAGACCCACATCCTAGAATCTCCAGAATATATCTATTAGTTAGAAGGTTATTGCTTTAGTCTGACAAAACTAAATGTTCTGTCAGAACATTTGGAAGAAAAAAGGTGTTGACCCAATCTTTATCAAAATATACAAACGTTGAACACAAAGAAATAATGATCTGTTATTATAAATCAAGTCCAACAAGAAGAGGATTTCTAAAAAGAATGAACCAGTTTTGGAAAGAGCAACATCCAGTATCAGAAATAACAGAACGGAGGCTACTAGATCAATGTTGATTTAAAACATGAAGTAAAGTATTCACAAAAGCAGAATTTGACGAGCTGCAGAGGTCTACTCAGGGCAAACAACTCAAAGCCTTACCAGAAGTAGATAGGTTAGGGGTGTCAAACTCATGTCGTCACGGCGTCATCACGTGATGTATTGGGACTTTTTCCCCTTTGCTAAACTGGGCGGGGGCGGGGCCAGCACGTGATGCAACTGGCCCACAGGCCATGAGTTTGACACCCCTGGTATAGACAAATCAGGGGATGTTGGCAGTAGCGGAAACTGACATAGCTTTTGAATAGTTTTCATTCCCAAACCAGGCAACCTGTTTCCTTTCCTTTTTTTTCCCCCCAGAAAGAACAAAGTCGTCTAACTTAAAAAAAACAAACAAACCACAACTATTCTCAATCCATATCACTATTAAGGAGGAGGAATCATCCACAAGATTTAAAACCTCCTAAACCACAACTTGCTTTGAATAACTTGTTTTTTCTGAATTGCTCTGCTAATCTACTTCTTTACATTTTGTTACCCAGACAGATGAGTATAAAGACAAGTTGCATAGCACAGAGAAAAAGGAAGAGAGAGCAGTCATAAATATTGGCAACCATCCTTTGTGCAATCTTTTAGTGGGTGATTGTGTAGAAGCATTATCTATTGTCTCTCAATCACCATCTATCTCTGGGTGGCACAGCAGGATTTCCCAACTTTATGCTGTCAGAGGAATAATTCAGTTCAGCAAATAGGATTTGGCGCCTCCTTCTATGAACAGGGCCATAAATTGTAATGCCTAAAAGGAGCAGCAATCATTGTTTTCTTATTCTCTTTCCAGCGCTAGAGGGCCAATCCTTCCTACCATATTTTCCAGCTAGATGCAATAAAATTAAAATAATGGAATTTCTTCTTTGCAAGAATCTTATCTGATTGCACAGATTCTTACACAGACAGAATGAGATTGAGAATAAGATAAGTGACATTACATTTGTCTTATTGCTTGCAGAAGCATTTGCTACCTTCATCCAATATTCTGCTCTTCTTTCTCTTAAAAGAAAGCACTGGACAAATAATGCTTTGCTCACCTTCCCTTTCTCTCTTTGGAATAGTCTACCTGCATGCCAACCATAGCTTTTGAGGCACAGTAGAGGTTAAGATGGACTTTGTTCCCAAGAAGAGATGGCAGCAAAAGGTGGTTATGGTTTGGAGAGTAACTATTACCTCAATTTGCTGTCCTGGACTCTTTCAATGGAAGAATAAGCTAATTTAGCTCCACATGTGTAGAAACTAGGTTATTTACTGCCCATCAGTGCCCCCTATTTATTACAGTCCTTTGTCTCAAGAACAGGTTATATCAGAATACTCTTGGATCAAGAATTCAAATCAGGCACAGGAAGAAGAAGAAGAAGAAGAAGAAGAAGAAGAAGAAGAAGAAG
>JANHFL010000214.1:123204-138719 GCA_032468155.1 Oxyrhabdium leporinum
GGAAGGAAGGAAGGAAGGAAGGAAGGAAGGAAGGAAGGAAGGAAGGAAGGAAGGAAGGAAGGAAGGAAGGAAGATATACTTTACAAAATTATTTTAAATAGTTTTTATGGGTACCCTTCGGGCTAAACTCTTCTGTCTCACAGACAGAGCTAGAATCACTTACTAAGGTAGGAAAACTGTTGTAAAGTAGTGCACCTAATCACAATGCTTATGTGCAGTTGACAAAAGTCCCATATGTAAAATGCCAGGGATTGGTCTTAATATAAGGGTGTCAAACTTGAGTTGTCACGGTGTCGTCACATGACGTAGTGGGACTTTTTTCCCCTTCACTAAACTGTGTGGGGGCAGGGGCAGGACATGATGCATCTGGCCCGTGGGCCGCAAGTTTGACACTCCTGGTCTAATAGATCCATGAGCGTTGCAGTTCTGCACAAAGTTCTGATACACTTTTATAGCAGATTAATAAATATTTGTTCCATTACATGCTGATACCTGAATCATAATTGACAGGAATCACAATACTTTGCTTTAATTAGGGTACTCTGCAAAATAATGCCCACCAAGTTTCCAACAAGTTTCATGTTGAAGATCTGTAATAGAGTTTCCTGACAGGTTGAAATGCTTTGATATAATTTGGATCTATTAAGTCTTGTTCCATTTGCTCTACATATAATCCAGAAAAGCATTGCTGACAAGTGATAGTCTATCACATTAGAAGAAGCACATTTGAAGGTGTCTCTAATTTTGTGTATGTATGTGTTGGTGTGATGGTGCTGTTGGTGTAGATGTATGGACAGAGTAGATAACAGGTATGTTGCAGTGTTTAGAACTTAGAATTTTATTGTCACTTTGAATGTACAGTAATTGGCATACATTAAAATGAAATTTCATTGCATACAGCTCTCAAAGGGTCATTACCTCCAATATATACTACATAAACATATGTACATGCATACTTATGCATATACCCACATATATTATATGACACAGAGAAACAACACAGTCTAGTCTAGATGTAAACATGTACATGACAAGAAAAACAAATCTTATGAGTTTACCAGAAGGATGGCATAGAGAACAAAGCTGTTATAAAATCTGGTAGTCCTGCTAGAAATACTTCGAAACCTCCTCCCAGGGGGGAGCAACAGAAATAGACCATGAAGTGAATGTGTGGGGTCTCTAACAATGCTTTGAGCTCTAAGCACATAGCACTTATAAGCAGTATCCTGAATGACAGAAAGTGAGCTGATTCCCATATTAGCATTATTGCCTTGTTTCTTGTTGATTGTGAGAATCTGTTTAAGATTGGGTAACTGTACCCAGGTATGCAATTTCTGCCTAATACATGAGAGAGTGTCATTGTCTAGTATAGACTGTACCCTATTAATAATGTCTTTGAATGACTTGAATTGTGATTCCTAGGTGACAACCAATAGTGTCCTTTTGTTCTGTGAGCTTCTTTGTTTTCTTTTGTTTTTTTAAAAAAATGTGTAGTCTATCCTTTAAGAATTCCTCCTTTGAAATCAATCTGGCTCTACTGATCTATCTATTGATCTTATTGGATGGCTCTTTCAGTGTCCTGAATGCCTCGGTAAATTTCATCATATGAACATTTCTTTGAAGCCGGTCAGAACAATTCAGTTATAGCACTGAGCCTGGCTCATGATGGTTTAAGTGATCTATTCTTGGTGATGGTGAGAACTGTAGTATCTGTAGTATGCATAGTAATTTGTGGGTTTCCTGTGTTTATGACTCCATTATATATTGTTTTCATTAACATGCAGAAAAGAACTATATAATTACAAAACTCTTGAAATTCCCTTGAAATTCACAGTCGCCCCTCTCTCTGTTGCTTCCAGAATTGGAGGAGTACATATAATATAGATATCTCTTGAAATAATCAATATACTTATTCTTTCTATAGGTTTGGTTGATACATTTCATTTTCCAGTTAAGCAAGATTTTGTTTACCTTGAAGTATGTTTGCCATTAATACGCTAAGAAAAGTGTCAAATCCTATTAATGCTTACATCACAACTGAATGAAATACCTAAGCCAAGTACAAATTAAAGGCTGCTAAAATGCTGCTGCTAACAATTATAACAGGGCATGATTCTATTTCTCGCTTTTAAAAGGTCAGATTAATAAAGCTTCATGGCACATTAACAAAAAGGTTGGACCTAACTGTCTGTTTTCATTCCGCTTAAGGCTGATGTTTCTAAGGGAGACTTTAGAAGGACTGAATGTATTTGTTCCTGACTAGCAATTTTAATCAGTAATGTTAAGGCCCTTTTAGAAAGAACTGACATCAAATTTGTCTTGCCTTTTTTTATAAAGAACATATGATTCTTATCCTGGGTAGTGGCGGTAATCGGGTGAAAACTTGAAGTGGAATTGTTTGTGATATTTAAAACCAAACACATTAAGATTTCCTTGGAAAACTTATATGCAACTTTTATTAAAAAATAAATAAATTCCTGAAATCTCTGCATCTTTAATATCATCCAATGATATAACCATGAAGCTTTTACATAATACATTTTAATTATTTTAAAAATAAATTTGCAAAAAAAAAGAATAAATAACCTTATTATTTTTATATTGCAATGTAATTATATACATCTCTTCATTGAACATTTACTTACAGTGTCACTACATGACAAAATGAGAGCCAATGAATGTCAGTTATAATCGTAGGTCATTTAAGGTATCTTAGGTCATTTAAGGTATAGTAAGAATGCTGTGACTACAGCCTTTCTGTGGTTAAGTATTTTATACATAAAATGTACAATCTATTTTGTGTTATTAAATGTGCAGAGAAATATAAGTTTAAGAATTTAGATGAGATAGACATATTTTCGATTTACATTTGTGTGTATGTCAAAGAGCTAATTATCTAAAAAGTTGTCTCTAAAATTCAAGACCAAAATGATCAATTTTTTGTGGCAGGGTTTTAGCCCGTTCTGCCTTCCAGAAGTCTTCAGTTTAGTTTTCTAATCTATTTGGAAAACAAAACAAAACTAAACCAGAAAACTAATATAGTCCCCATTTGTCTCCCTTTATATCAACACAATCTAAAGTGCTGGACCGAAGCCAATAGTATCTGAAAACATATAGCTTACAGGTCACAGATGTTCAGTCTAACTACAAATGTTTCAAACTTAGCTGACACATTTAGTCTTCTACTTGATCTCTGGCATATTTGAAAGAAACTCAACATCTTAACTGGTGTTAGAACTACATTTTAGTTTTTCTCATGTATGGAGTTAACCAAATCATATCAAATTATTTATAATAGTCTTAAGGCTGGAAATTAGCTAATTGTTTCCATATTCACAATATTGCACTTATTCCCCCAAAAAACTTAATGCTTTGAAATAAATGGCTTCATAGCAAGCAAAAATAAAGATAAACAATGTAATAGGTTATTTATTTAATTGATAGTACTAATATTTTGATTAGCTCCCATATGTGGTAGTGCAGAAATGAAGTGTCATGGATATATATCTAAACTCATAGCTTTAAAAAACAGTCAGGACTATCATCTTTGTATGACATATGTCAAAGACATTCTAATTAGTATACACACTGATTTTCTCCTATTAAATTAGAATCTATGTCTTCATATTCACAAGGATAATCACCCATTAAATTGGGCTACAAATTGGGAAAACCTATAAAAATAATATGTTACTATCATAATTTTGATCCCTTGAGGTTTGTTTATGCAATTTGCAATATGAACTAATTAGCAGTTTGTTGACCTTCTCTTTTTCCAAATAAATAATTCTTGCTGTAGCTTATAATTAAGTCACCAAATACCTCAAAATAAAAGAGCTATCTGTAACTATACAAATGTAAATAACATCAGCCAAATTAGTACTGAACCATAGAATCTAAAGGGGTATCAAAAAAGCAAAACTATTAGAAATAGTTGTTAATTTTTTTTGTAACACACACACATAAATTAGTTACAGAAATAATTATAACTATTTTCTATCAATGGAAAAGATAGTAAGTTAAAAACACGATTAGACTATGACTTTTTAGACTTTTATAAATGGTATGTAGTGATATATGTAATTTGCTTTATAGTTCTCTCACAGTCATGGTGCTGTTGTTTTGTGAAAATGATTTAAAGATTAATAAATATATGTAGCATGTTAGCAGAGTTTTTTATTGTTTCCTTTTTTACTAATTACAATTTTTCTGTAAATTGATATTGTAAGAATGAAGGCAAATATATGTGTCCCAGGATGATGTTGCAAAATCCAATCTGGGTTAGTCACTGGGACCAGAGGTTTACTTTTCCAAGTTTTCAGACTCATGCTGGAGCCCATCTTTAGGGAACTTCTTTCTACTGGAACATGCGCTTTGGGCTGTTCTATGAATTATATTGCTGTGATGATTTATGTGTTGAAACTCCAGCAACATTTTATGAAAGCACGAATGATTCAATATAAAAATGCTGCATATTTGTTGTATTAACCTTGGAAAACTGAAATTCTGGTTTCCTCCATAAGATATTTCAAATTGTAATGGTTTACAGTAATCTGATATCATAATCTCAAATATATATTTTTCCTGATTCAAAGTCATTGTCTAGCTTCATGTAGGTTTTCTATGATAAAAGAGCAAAATGAACAAATTAATTCTGAATATGCTGCTTCAGTTATATATTATCTATTTAATCTTTACAAATATGCCTGGAAATTCTTCACTCTAAGCTGATTCAGCTAGCTGTCCATATGTGTGGGTGAATTACTTGCTTTTTGATAGATAGGAAGCAACAGGTGAAGCCAAAGGAAAATACATTAAAATTAGCACAGGCACACTTTGGGCTGTGTGCTCTCTTCATTGCTCTTCTCTTTCTTTGTTCCAATGACTGCATCTCTAAGGCTCCTTCTGTTAAAGTACTGAAGTTTGCAGGTAATACAACAGTCATTGGTCTATTTGAGACAGTGATGAGTTGGCATATAAACAGGAGTTGAACAAGTGGCCCTATGGTGCAGCCAGAACAGTCTTGAGATGAGCATGCTTAAAACTGTAGAGATGAGAGCAGTAGTGGGCTTCAAATAATTTACTGAACAGTTCTCTGCCCGGTTGCTGGGTGGGTGTGGCCATGGTGGGCATGGCCTAGTTGGCCTCCTGCACCATCGTGGGAGCGAAAATGGCTGTGGAGGGCCCGTTTTCCACCTCCCCAGGCTCCGGAGGCTCTCTGGAGGCTGGAAATAGGCCCATTTGTTCCTTCCATGGACCTCTGGGAGGCCTGTTTTCTACCTTCCTGGGCTCCAGGCACCCCCTGCACTTACCAGGGATCCAAAACAGGCTGTGCGGGGACTCCTGGGAGGGGCGGGATGGGGTGGGATGGGGCCAGCCGGTCATCAGAACTACTGGTTCACCGAACTGGATGTAAAACTAACATCTGGTTTGCCCGAACCGGCGCGAACCAGCTGAAGCCCACCCCTGGATGAGAGTGGATTTTAGGAGGAGCCCTTCTACTCTGCCACCTCTTACTATATTCAACAGCACAATATCACCAGCAGAATCCTTCACGTTTTTGTTTTATAATTTCCCAGAGTTTGAAATGGACAATTTTAGAATCATTATCAAAAAAGTGCAACAAAGAATGTTCTTTCTGCATCAGCTTAGGAAGTTTAGCCTTCCCCAGGAGCTGTTCATACAGTTCTACAGAATTATTGAATCTGTTATGTGGACTTCTATAATGGTCTGATTTAGTTCAGCAACTAAACAAGAGATGTATAGACTCCAACAGATAGTGAGATGTTGTGGCCCGCCAGCTGCCAGTGGAACTGGTGGCAGACTGAGACGATGAGGACGTTGGGGAAGAACTTTGGCCAGTTCTGGAGTCTGGAGAAGGCTCTGATGGATGCTCAGTATTGGACACAGAAATAGAGCCACAGCCCTCTGGCATTTCCCAGCCACTGGAGAGGTAGCTGCCTTTGTAGACAGAGACAAGTGAGGAGGAAGCACACCTGGGGCCTGTTCCAGATGCGTATATGACCAGAGCAGTGAGGAATATAAAAAAAGCAATAGCAATCAACCTGCCTTCCATAGAACACCTGTATATTGCGCAGGTCAGAAGGAAGGCTGAGAAAATATCTGCAGACTCTTCACATCTTGGACATCAATTGTTTCAACTCCTGCCTTTGGGACACCACTAAAGCGCATTACATGCCTAAACAACTAGACATATTTTTTTCTGTTATGCCATCACTCTACTGAACACCTAATCCTCACAGTACTGTCTTATGTCTAAGTATATTCATCCATGTTGTATGTCTCTAGTAGTATTGCTATTATCCTTCTTTTTTACTACCTTCTCTTGTTAGTATCATTATTATGATTATTATTATTCTGTTCCTTTGCATGTACACTGAGAGCTTCTGTACCACAGACAAATTCCTTGTGAGTCTAATCACATGACCAAATAAACCTGTTCTGTTCTCTTCTGTTCTGTTCTGTTTTGTTCCGTTCGGTTCCATTCAGTTCTGTTCCATTCCATTCAGATGGTAACCTTCTATAACCTTGACAAATTAACTGTCGCCAGTTAACAGTTCCAGAATTGAGATGATGCATTCCCCTCATACCAAACGTTCAGGACAAAAATTTAGATGCTAACTGTTTTAAATATATAGTTCACATTTACAACAAAGGTACAAGTCAAAATTCTTGTAGTGTCATGTTAACCTTTTCTTAATAAATCTAAATAATCAAGTCTTATAAAATTTGATCTTTATTGGTTGTTCTCTTACAATCCTGCTTATTGCAAAATCCTGATAACTCCTGATCACAAAACTGTAATTCAGATCCACAGGTAGGACCATTGAATAGTAGGCATTATCAACTGATCCTTGAGGCATAGGGAAATTTGAACAGGTTGTCTGATTGTTCATTATGTTATGCTGTTTGATGTGGCCTGCAGATACTAAACCTTCTAATACTGATCAGAACACATACAAATACTTGAACGGATGATGTTCTTGTAGTTGTCAGGTAACTACTTAAAATCCAGGGCATTTCATCCTTGCTGCACATTTATATATAAAAAATGTTAGACAGCTTTTTTTTTTAATAAGGATGCTTGTTTCTAACCATCGACAATTGTTCTTGAAAAGTAATAAACAATGGAAACTATCTTCATCTTTTAAGTGTTATTTTGTTTGTGAACATTGGATAAAACTTACTTTGATGATACACAATAAATGCATTTCTAAACTGATGCACACTTCTCTGGATGTGCCTTCAGACAGCTTTGGAACTGCACTGTCATGCTAACTGTTCTACTTCAGTAACCGTGAAACATACTGTGAAAAAGGGAACAAAACTCCTTCATAAAGGGCTAGTTAGGATTTTCTAAATGTTAAATGTGTTCGGACGAAGCATTATATTTGCTGTCTGCTTTGATCAGTGGGTGCACAGTATGCTGACCTTTGAATTATTGCTTATTCTGAAAGAAGAATGTTTTCGTGTACAGGTTTGACATTCCTAGTAGTCAGTTGCAGTCTGCCATTCTCTCTAGCTATGCATCTCTGGAGAGACATTATGAGACATGAAGTCTGTTTACTTTCTTTCAAGATTTTTCTTGTACTGACAGAACCTGCCCTTTTCCAGATGTCTCCTTCGTTCTTTCTACTGTGGTGACTCTTAAAAGGTTAGAAAAAGCATAAATGCAAGCTGACTACACACAAGGCATGTAGGTCATTACATTTTCCCAGAAGAAGATCATAGTTTCCTATCAGACATTTTAGCAATTTGATCAAGTTCTTACGACAAAAGTCAGTATTTGCTTTCTGTTAATAGTATAATATATTTAACAGTTAAATAATAATATTTGCCGTATTATTTGAGGAGCAATGGAGACCATGGAGCAAAAACATGTAATTGATATCTGCACTTACATGGTTACTTTATTTACATTTATCAAATAACATTTCAAATTCTCCAATGACTTCAGAAAAACGGAGAGTTAGGTCGTTTCATGATTAGCTTTAAATGAATATAAAAAGCTTCAGATATCAATGGATTTCTGCTGGGATAATTTCTAAAAAAAAACAAGTATCTTACTGACACCCATTAAATATATAATTCCCAGTTAGAATGATTAATGGTTAAAACAAAACAACAGCATTCCACCCTTTAAAACAGGGCTGTCAAACTCATGGTGTCACGTTGTCATCATGTGACATATCACAACTTTTCCCCTTTCCCTAAACCAGGGGTGGGCGTGGCTAGCGTGTAACACATCTGGCCTGCAGGCTGCGAGTTTGACACCCCTGATTTACAACAAAATGTTTATGGGCTTTAGTTGAAGCCCTTCCCTCTCCAAACATCTGCCCAACTTCCACTATCCTTCTCCAAAAACAAGTTTGCCCCATTGCCGGAATGGAATGGCAACCATTTTTGTGGGACAAAACTGGATGACGTCCACTTTTATATACTTCTTTCCTATTGCAAATTCAACATTAGAAACATTGTTTTTCTGCTGCAGTTTGACAATAGTTCCCCCTCCTCCCCACACCTGCTGTTTACAGTTTTAGCTGGAGTTCTTTATTTCCCACAGGCTAGCTTCTTCAGCTCATTTCCTACTTTATATAGGAAAATCATCTCTTCAACTAAGCCACTGCTTACCACTAGGTTCAATAAATTCTAGACTCCTTTTTATTATGATTGCTGCTTAAATGCTTTGAAGAGCACCGCTTCAATTTTGCTAATGTAATTTGCAAACAAGTTCCTTTGTATATTGGCACAGCACTACCGTGCATAAGGCTTTTGCCTTCATCCATTATACTGCTCCAATTAGCAAATACATCTTCTGGGAAAAGAATAAGATTTAACAGGTTAACTAATGATGCTGCTGCTCAGTTGTCAATTGACAATGTTAAACAACAACAACAAACATCCAATATATATCAGCTCAATCTGATGAAAATAAATCATATACACTTAAAAGTAAATAGACAATGCACTTTGACAAAGAGAGCTAATCTTTAATTTTGATAGTAAAAAAATGAAAACTAGCCACTTAAGTAAGTACAGCTTTCCTGCCACATTAGACATATGTTTGTTTTCCAATTTATATTATGTACTTTTACACAAATTAGATGATACTAGTTGAATTATTTGGCAGTCTGAAACAGCATGTTGTTTCAGTTATGCAATACATTACTTAAAGCAACAATAAATCAGTTCTGACAAAAAAAATAAAATATGTTTTTTTTTTGAATCTCTTATAATAAAAAGTGGATTTTATCTGCTATTCTGCTTTATAATTATTTTTTTTCTAGTAATTGGCTACTGTCATCCAATTTTGTACCATATTTATTTGGGATATTGGGCTTAGTTTTCATTGGACTGCTTAATACTTTTTTCCCCCTGAAAATCATAACAAAAGAAGTTATAGAACAGTTTATTTATTTAGTGCATGGCACGTGTTAGCCAGGGATCACCGAGGTGGCTGGGTGGCTCTGTGAAAGGAATTTTTACGAGCAGTGTTATCTTTACCATTGGGATGCCTGAATGCCAGTAGGCAATCGGGGGAGGTTCCTTTCTTTTCCCTTCATGGTTTATTCACTCATGGGAATTGAGCCGCTGAGCTGCCGGCCTCGGTGGTGAGCAAGTCCAGCGTCTTACCTTAGCCCCTTATAGAACACTAACACTAACTGAGCCACCTTAGCCCCTTATAGAACACTAACAAAATTGTTTGACTGAAAGCTGTACACAATGACTAATAAAACTAGAAACCTGGCACTAAGATGCTAATACTTCATTTAAAAATATAGCTGATCAAACTGATCATATATGGTAAAAGATTTCATTGTCATATGTGTGTATATGTATGTAAACATACTTATGTATTCTGATAAAATAACATCACTGCATCTATATAAGCAAAACGGGAAATTTTGGAATCCAATATAAGATACCTAATGAAAGCTGTAGGGTGGTTATAAGTAATAAAAAAAAAATAAGAAAAATGATATGGACTTTCATTTTTAGATATACTTTATATAGCGTTTGGAAATTAATGTGACTAATACGGAAGCAGAATATAACAAAATTAACTCTAATAAACTGTATGTGAGATTTAAAATCTTAAATTTTCATTTCAGAAGATGGATAAGCAATGTTTTTTTAAAATAAATGTTCCCCATTTTTTCCCCATAAATACTCTTTAGTCAGGAAGAGACCTGTTTAGTATGTGTGAAATCCAGGTGGATTGATGTGTGACCTTGTGAGAAAAAAAATATTTCAAGTTGATATAAAACTGAAGCTTATTTATTTTATCAGAACATGAATGTTGGATATATTTCTCTTGTTTATAGCTTCGCTTTTTTTCCTTCTTTTAGCTGTGATAAATTTTTATTCTTTTATTCTTATTCAGAAATTGTAGTAGCATAGCAGGCCCATAAGGTAAACAGTTTGGTACAATATCCTGCGTTTGTGTAGTTGTTTCGTAGTTACTGCTGCCATCACTTTTCTTCTGGGATCCTAAACTTGATGTGTGATTGAAAGGGATCCCACAATCTTCTGGCTAATAAGCACATTCCTGTGTGAGTGTGAGTGTGTGTATGTACATATTTGCTATAGCTCCTGCTTCTGACCATATTATGTCAAGTATGTGACTAGAACTACTCCGTTATTCTGTCTTAGAAATAAAGATCTTGCAAGAGATAAATAAAAGAAGGGGAGAGGAGGAGAAGGCAGGGGAGGGCCGGGAGGAAGGCTCAAAATGTATGCAATGCTTCTGGCAGACCAGTGGTGTTTCACTATCATTAGCGATTTTGGAAAAGAAATGGCTTTCATGGTATTTATCAGCTGTCAATAAATTAAGGGTCTTGGTCTGAAATTACCAGAATGTAATTTCTCTGCAGGTCCTCACCTACAGAAAATCAGAATAATAAAGAATAAGGCTTCTAACACCCACAACAAAATCAATGCACAGCTTAATGCATTTTCTTGGCTTAAAAAGATTTATCTATTTACACAGAAATGAACTAAGTTCTTGACGCAGGTATTCTTCTTTTCTATTGCCTGTATTATCATGTTCCTGGAAATTTGAGGTAGTTAATGCTGAGGCTGGGATGAGACATTAAATCCCACCTGTTTCCCTCCTTGATCCAGCAACTTCAGCCTAAATTGTAAAAGAACACTGATTCTGATAATGGAAAGGCGGGGATTTCTCTGTACTTCTGTACCAAAACTCAATGTATGCAGACTTGGATGCCATCTGTCTACTTTACAGTGAAAACAAAGCTCTTTGTTCAAACAACCAAAACTATCACAGAGTTTATTATTAATATTATGGTGTATATTAACTACTTCCTTGTGCAATTTAATTGAGTATTGAACAGTTAAACTTGAGAATTTTCTGGAAAAAGAGAAATTGTGATTGCAATTCATGGAATTCCCAGCAATGGCCACCCTGATTGGAGATTTTTTGGGAAGTGAAGTTTTAATATTTAGAAATTTGATATGATGTTTAAAGATAGAGGTTATAGTCTGCTATAACTGAATATGTTGTGTTTGTTTTTCCATTATAGCGATATGTCACATATTTCGATACCAGATAGCAAAGGCTATCATTTCTTATTACTAGTGATCTTGTCTCTTTTTTTGGTTGTTGTTGTTGAATTAGTTGGTATAAAGTTATAGATATATCCAAAAATTCTCCTCAATTTACTCATGCTTCTCTTTTTGAATACAGGGCATGTTTTGGATGGACGATTTCAATATTTACATTTTTGAAAAATATATATTATGTTTTTGCAGATTTAACTTTTGTTGCAGAACTTTATATTGAGGTATCTTTTATGGTAGTAAGAAGCATAAAATTTTATTAACATTTTTTTTTAAGTTTACCTAAATGAAAATCACTTCAATATGGCTATGGCACTATAAAAAAATGAAGAGTTTTGATCTTATCATTGCATCCAGTTTATTTTGTTAAATGAAAAAAAAAATACAATACAAGTATTATCAGGATAATATTCAAAATCTGTCTTTTTTAATCGATAAAATTACATTGTTAGACATAAATTAGATGGCATAAGATGGAATGTTAGCATTTCAAAAATAAAAAAAAAATTATAATAAAGCGTGGAAATACTTCAAGTTCAGGTGAAGGTACTGCCAATTAATTATTGTTATAAAAATGTGGAGGAGGGGAGGAGAGAATTAACACACTACAGTTAAACTGATATATTGGTAACAGTTATTTCTTAACAACTTCCTCTGAAGTTTTTTACTGGTCATACCAGTTTACCATTGTGTAACTTCTTGTCCATATACTGTTTGGCTTCCAGTTAGCTTTCTGAGACTTCCATTTATTTTCACTCTTACATTACTTGTTTTTTGCAATTCCTTTTTTCTCCAAGTCACCTGGTATCAACAATTTCACGCAGATATATGTGAAAAAAATGAATATACCCATTTTATGGTTTTACGTAGCAGGACATAGTAAAAACCATCTAGTCATTAACTGTTCTTAAAAATAGATAAATACAACCTTAGATGAACAACAACACATGACATATTATACTATGTCATCATTTATTTTATATATATAAAAAAAGCCAAAATAGAGAAGCCATGTGTGAAAAACTAAGTACACCTTTACTCAGGGGTGGGCTGCTGGGGGTTCACAGGGGTTCAGGTGGACCCTTAGTGAAGATTCTGTGGGGATCGTCAAACCCCCAAATCCCACTCCTGGCTGACCCAGCCCACCTCTGGGAGTGAGAAAATGGCCTCCCCACCCCGGCTGTTATTCACAACTGGAAAACATTCAAGACAGTTGCCATTCTTCCCAGGAGCGGACATCTCAGCAAATTCACTTAAGGTCAAACCATGCTCAGAGAAATTGCAAAATATCCAAAATTTACATCTCAGAACCTACGGGCCTCAGTTAGCATGTTAAATGTTAAAGTTCATGATACCACAATGAGAAAAAGACTGAACAAGTATTGTTTGTTTGGAAAGATTGCCAGGAGAAAGCCTTGTCTCTCTAAAAAGAAAATGGCAGCATGGCTTAGGTTTGCAAAGTTTCATCACCTTGATCTCAAGTGGAGATGTTTGTTCATAATGCCCAGTGTCACATTTGGTGAAAACCAAAAAAACAAACAGAGCATATCAGCATAAACATGCCAACCATCAAGCACAATGGTTGAGGGGTGTTAATTTGGGCTTGTTTTGCAGCTACAGGCACCTTAAGTTGACCATGAACACCTCTATATACCAAAATATCCTAGAGTCAAATGTGAGGTCATCTATCTGACAGCTAAAGCTTGGCTGACATTGGGTCATGCAAAAGGACAGTGATCCCAAGCACACTGGCAAATCTGGCTGAAAAAGAAAAGAATCAAGGTGTTGCATCTAGGTTGCTTTACCTACTTTTAAGAACTGTTAAGGATCAAATGATTTTTATTATGGCCGTGATATGTAAAAATGTTATTATGTCCTTATATGTAAAATCATATAAGACAAAGAAGATGTACTGGGGAATGTGATTTATGATGGGCAAAAGAAGGTGGTTCTGTAATTCTCTTTTGGGTGGGGAAAAACCTGGGCCTTCAGATTCAGGTTTTTCTCAGGTGTGCCAACATGGTTTCTTTAATACACTCTTATCTGAGTGATGAGTGAGTTATTGGAACTTAGATGGAACGCTGACACCTAGGATGGGAGAAGACATCAGTGAAAAATAAAGACTTGGAAAGAAGTCTTACTTAATGAAGAGTAGTGTCCTGGTTGATTATTTTTACTTCATCTATATAAGGGGTGCAATTAAGGGAAATCACTTTTGCTTCCTGCTTGCCTTTAGCTTCATATCAGAAGTTAGTATGTTACTGATAAGTCTTCTAAAATTACTGAAATTAGGGCTGAGGAAGGCAGGAGGAATTACTCCTGAGACGTAGGAATTGGGGGTGTCAGCAGGGAAGGGAAGGAGACAAATGAAAACAAAAGTTCTTGCTGGTTTTTCAGTCCTCACTAGAACTCTTCCCTTTCTGTTCCAGATGAGATCAGTCTATCAAAGAGGAGTAGTTCAATTTTATGAAGAACCTATTTAATTTTAATGGCTTAAAATTTCCATTTCCTATCATGTATGTACAGGATCAAGAATTGTGATTGCTTTCTTTTCTCTGTGTGTTCTTTGGAATCTATCTTACGATCATAGAATCAAACTTGAAAAGGATAATTTGGTCAAGTGAGTCTAACCCTTATTTAGTTCAGAAATTCAAGTCAAAACATTACCAAGAAATGCCTATCTATTGCTTGAACACATATGAAGATCTATCTATCATCTATTATTAATGCTCTTTAATGTAGGGAATGGGAGTGGGAGGCTATTGAGAAGCAATGTTTTACATTTATGTCCCTATCTAACCCCAAAATCTCATCACTGAAATTCAATGGCAAAATGGCTGAATTTTAATGGTGCAAATTGGAATTAGAGGTTGGGGAGACCTTAAGAGAAGACACGGAATTAGTTTGCTTTTCAGAGGTCTCTTAGTTCCATTTTCACTCTTTTCCTCTTATTTTGAAGAGGAAAATAAAAAAAATATGTATAGCTGAACATTGACTATTTTAATACTGAATTTCAGCAATGCAATCTTTTGGGTGCGAAATTGTACTACAGATACAGTCCTGAAATTCTTGAAATTCTTATCATTTGATCCATAGATCAATTATTTTATTCATGGCTAAAAATATTTTTTTTTCATGGCTAAGCAGTCTGTCCTTATGACAAGATTTGATTTCAGTCTCCAGATCACCCACTGCTCCTTTTTTCACTTGTTTGCATTTGTTCCACTTTGTCTGAAACCTTCATAAAACATGAATCCCAGACATTTGATTCTTAAATTCTGATTAAAATGGCTATGTACTCTTTAGCTGTATTAAAAAAAATGATTATCACAAGTATATTAACGGCTATTTCAAGCCAACAATCTGAGATAGTTTTAAGTTAACTGCTACTGCAAAAGTAAAAAGCTATCCAATAACAATTGACAATTAATATTACATATTCAACTCCATATTAAATATAATTACATGTCAAGTGTTTATATTCACTGAATAATCAGATACCTGGCAAATATTTGGCAAATATATGCCAAGAAAATTCATTGAAGAGAAATTGAAGCATGTTATCTCATTTCTAATATGGATCATTTGCTGAGTTTAATGCTACTTTTTTATTTGAAATATTGGATGGAAGATGATGTGTTTCTTCCCATTATTCTTTCCATGTGATAGTTTAATTCTTAGGCATACACAACAGACATATGAATATTAGTTCTAACTTTATGATTATCTATTTCATGAGAAATGCTTTACATTATTTTGGCTTGCCCTGCATAAATTTTCATTAAACATTGCTTACTTTCATGCAGATCTGATACTGATCCATGAAATTAGAATGGCATGAGAATTAGGGATTGATTCAAAATCAGGTAGATGACTATCTACCCACTATGTCTGGGCCCTAGTTTTCTAACTCC
>JANHFL010000214.1:138819-154724 GCA_032468155.1 Oxyrhabdium leporinum
CATTTTTTTTGTAAGCACCAAATTTCCAAAATTAGCTTTGGGTCACAACCAAATCAGGTTATGACCAAAGTTATGGAGTGAATTATGGTCATAACCAGAGGTTCTACTGTATACTGAAGTGATATACTTCAGCTTCTGTGAGGCTAGCAATTTCCTTGGACTGTAATTTAAGTCCAACTTGGTAGGGACTACTGCCTGCTTGAGTGTCACACTGGTTAACGTTAGGTCAAAAATGTGAGGGGGAGTCTGGCTTCAGATGGCAGTAAAAGGTTTACAAGTGAAGGGGAAGACCCAGATTTGACTATTTCTCTACGCGGTTCTGTCTTCACAATAGATGGCGAGAAAAAGAAAGGAAGATGACTAACTGAGATTATTGTCCCAATTTTAAATACAGAATTACTGCACAAAGGTAAAAGTATTGCTAGTATAAGTCCTATCTCAGAGAAATGGGGAGGGGTTAAAATATGAGGTCAAAATGAACAAAAGGATCAGAAATTTTAAAAAGTGGGAAAGTATGCCAGGTGACCGGGTTGGAATAATGCTTTATTATCTCATCTGTACAAATCAGTTGTGAAAATGTTGATATCCCTGAAAAATCCCTATTCCTCTTAATGATTTTCTTAATTCTGAAGTAAAACTATTACTAATAATATTTTGGTTTCATAAATATTAGCAATCGCTCAGTGGAGTTGGAATATAAATGGGCTATGGGTGGAATAAAATTTTGAAGCATTCTATAGATCACAATTTTTTCTCAGAATGCTTGTTAGAGCAATGCTATAATACAATATAGCATTATTTTAAGGTACTTGTACTGAGGAGGAAAACAAACTGCAGTGTAAAGCAGATAAAAAAGGTTATGGGAGTCTAAAGAAACCAGATTAGGGTTTCTGTCCCACTTCACAAAACTGAAAGAATCAAATCAATTCATACTTATTTCCATTATGTCCTGAAGCTATTTTCTTCTTTATTTTTGGACAACTATTTGACTTTATTTTCCCTTGAGATTTCAACAGAGTTTTAGAAAGTTAAAGATGCAAAGCAAAATATAATATATTTGAAAGAGCAATGTTAGAGTGAAAACTGTTTAAGTTATATATTTTTTCTCTTTCCCTGTTTTTCTTTTGATGATCATTCTTATTTATTTTCTAATGAAAATGTGAAAAAATTGAATCTTATTTTTAAATAACCTTAGGGAGATTAATTTACCCTAATAGATGGTTTAAATTTTCTTTAACAATGATAAAACATTTAAAATGACTGACTCTATAGTCTTCATTCAATATTTCTGTTTTGACAGAAATATTGCAACTTAAATGATTTTAAAAAATGAATATGGTTGATTACAATGGCGGGGTAAACAGAAAGGCTCTGTCAAATTAATAAATATTTTAGTGAATTGTTGCATATGTTTTAATTATTTAGCATTATAGCTCTTAAATTGGGCTACATACAAATACATTGTGGTTACCCCCGGAATCACGTAACATAGCTAATTGTTATTCAGCATAAAATATAACTAATCACTGCATGTGCAAATGCACAGCATATCTTTATCTCTCTCTGTGTGTGTGTGTGTGTATAATTTTATATTAGATATTATATATTGTATTGTAATCACATAGTAATATATGGTTGTAATTGCAACATTTAATTTTATGACTGTGTGTGCTAATGGATCGTATGTGTGTGTGCATGATAATATTCTTTTTTGGAAAACAAAAACACTGAAGAAAAAATGGTTCCTGATCAATGATTTAGTCTGGTTCCATTGTTCGGTCTGAACCTGAAAATTACTCATTTGGGAAATATGAATATAAATGGTTTACCTGTGACCGGGTCTTTGCTTAACTCTGCTGATTCATTATGAAGTTTGAGTAAGGTTCATTTAGATCTAATGAAGGGATTTTTTTGGCTTACGGAAGTTTAGATTTCAACTCATCAATCTCAACAAGATGGAAAATGTCAATGAATTGTATATCTTGAGATTTGTTATTAGCTCTATAAAACTCAAGTTATTTATATAAGTTACACTTTCCAAGAATGAGCAACCAGCTCCACACAGCTCCACATATTTTTGTCCGACTTCTCAAGCAGTCCCTAACATTAGGACTTGGTTTTTAAATTAGTACTACTACTACTACTACTACAAAAAAAAGGCTTGCATGCTGTAAACTTTCTGACCCCCCAGATATCTCGTGTTAACACAGCTTTGCTTCATTAGCTAGCTTTGATTTTATCTGAGTGATGGAGCTGCATTTTTAGCATAAGTACCAGCTGTCAGCATCAGAATATTTCCGCATATCTTCCTGTTAATGTAATTGCAGGAACAGCATGGCATAAGTAAATCTTCTGATGTAAGCATGATTTAATGTATCAAAAAATGATATGGATTTTGCTCCCTCTTTCAAACAGATCTTAGCCTGATGAACACTAGGTTTACTTCTATAAATTGTAGTATCCTACATTATTGGGCAATACATTACAAGCATTACAACATCCAATACTACTTGCAAGAGTTGCATTTTAGAGCTCTTATAACAGTTCTAGAATTAGGGAGAATGTAGAATTTGGTTTTTGTGCAAGTCTGGTTCTAGCAGCATCAGCAGAGCAATATCCCACCAGTAATTACTGTGGATAACACAAAACGAATTGCCAGCAGGTAACTAGGTTATATATTAAAAGGATTAAGCTGGCAACTGATGGCTTTTAAAATATACAGAAAATTATTATATCTTTTGTTATACCATATTTTTGTTGTTAGATCTAGTTCTTTTTGAGTTTCCAAGCAAAATTATAATAGATGGATGAGTAATTGAGTTTCATGGTGCTCACTGAGTGCTTCCAAGTATCATAACTCGGAGTGGGTAGGGGCTTGTTCTCCCCTTAAGTGCACTTAGAAACTATTAATACAAAATTTTTGAAAAGGATTTACTTAATCCTGCAAGGCAACATTCTGCTAAATCAGTACTATGTTTTCTATTGGCTTTGTATTGTTTGCTGTATATTAAGCTTCAACACAATTTGATTAAGTAGGAACCATGTAGTTTATGGTGTGTGTGTGTGGGGGGGTATTCCTACTCATTTTATGTTTTAATTATTACATTTATTTTATTCAGTATTTAATCATTGCATTAAGCATTGCTTTGAAGAGAATATTGAAAAAATAAATTAGTAAACAAAATATAATTTTCATATTAGAAATTATAACAGCCAGGCCATCTCATCACACCTTGTGAAAGCAGAACTGTCTTTCAAAGCCAGAATTGTGCTGCTTTTCCCCGCTTTTACTCACTTCAGTATTTCAAGCCATTAAAACCTATAGGCCAGGTATCATCAGGATGCAGATGAGACCTAATTATACTTGCTCACACTGGACTGAGCTGAGAATGTGATAGAAGTATTGACTTTAAAACTATAAAAGACTGGATGGGAAAAAACAAGATGAGACTGATTCCATTAAAGGTAAAAGGGCTGCTTGTTTGTCCAAAAATTATTTAGCTCTAATCTGTCCTAGTGGGTACTATAGTACCCTTCTGAAAGATCATGCTTATTGTCTCCTCCTAGACGTCTGTTTTTTAGGATTGGCTGCAGAGGGTACTTAGCCTAGTATCATGTGGTGTTCTTATAAGTAATACCCTGGCAGTACTAACTCATATCCTTATCACCTCTGGAATCATCTAATGCAATGGGTATTCTAATGATTTTTTTTTAAAAAAATGCTAGAACCTGACACTCAGACAAATCAATCATCAAAAGGTACATAAAGATAAACAATATTTACATACCATTCAAAAGAGACAATAAAAAATTGTTAAAAGAGACCAAAACACCTCCTTCTCAGCAATCAACAACCAGATAAGTAAATATTAATACCAGAATTAATATCAGATCAACAAGCAACTAGTAAACAAGACTCAAGTCAAGGAACTGCTAACTCATACAAACAATCAAAATGTAGACAACAACCCAATAAAGGAGCTACCAAGAAGAAAAGAACTCTTCCACTAACACTGACAGATCAAGCTTACTTATATATAATCAGAGAGCAAACCCCACTCCCTTCTAGCATTGATGATATACTTAGTTGGGTAATAAAACATCTGCAAGCAATAGCAGTAGCACTTAGATTTATATACCACTCCATAGTGCTTTACAGCAATCTTGAGCAGTTTACAATGTCAGCATATTGTCCCCAACAATCTGAGTCCACATTTTACCAATCTTGGAGGGATGGAAAGCTAAGTCAACCTTGAGTCATTCAGAATCAAACTCCTGGCAATTGGCAGAGTCAGCTTGCAATACTGCATTCCAACAACTACACCACCATGTCTCAATATTGCATTCTAACCACCGCACCACCATAGGGCCTAGAAAACATTTAAGCTCAGAGAACAAGGACCTCATAGTTTAATCTTGAGCAAAAATATTCTTTTCTCCTGATGTATAAATTCCATTGAACCATAGCAGTTAGGTCTTTCCCACCATCTTAGCCTATTTACTCTTTCCTAAGTGATTGGATTTTCACTTGTTTTGTCTACAAAACTAAGTTTCCTCAACTTATTTCTATCATACTGATCCCTTCCCTTTTTTATTTTTTTAATCCACATTCATTCAACATCCATTCCTATTGGACTACATCTCTTATAGTTTTATCATACAAAAAATTCATAGTCATTGACATAGTCATACAATCTATTTTAATAATCATGGCAAAGCATTTAGATTATTAGCCAACAATATGGCATTGTCTGCATACAAAAGTGCATGGACTTTTAGGTTTGCAGCCAATATACTTTGAACCTTATCTTAAACATTCCTTATATATTTATTCATAAATACACTAAAGATCATGGAGATATCCTTAGCTTAAACCTTACTCTAATATTGTCATGCATATTTTATTGCATCATATACTATGGTACTTTTATCACATTCAGCAAACAATGCTCAATTCCATACATACATAACATTCCACAATTAAAGGCTATTCATTTTACAAATGTTTCTATAAATCAACAAATACACAACACAACTTTTCACATTGACAGATTTTTCAGTGACCTGCTGGTGTATATTTTTCATGCCTGTCTGAAAGTTGCACTGAACTTCCCAGACTTTGCACTATTCCCATCCTTTCAATCACATTTAAAAAATAATAATCTTTCAGTCACAGTCTTAATTTTGCGTGGTCTTTCCATTTTTTCGTCCTTTCATTCTTATTTTTACCAGCAATCTCTCTTACATACATTTCTGCCTCCATCATTCCACTGACCATTCTTTTATGTTTCTCCTTAATTTAAATCCAAGTATTACTACCTAAAATAATTCTTTTGATTCTTCTCCATGCAGGTTTATTCATTATGATGTTAGTCAACAGAGGCAGAGAAGCTTTTAGTAATAAAATGAAGGTATAAACTAATTCACCTTAATTGTATCTGTGCAATGTGTAACATTGCCTTCTAAGACTAAGGACAATACCAGACAGTTTTGACACAATTTGGATTGGCCCCAAATCAAGGGAAGCCCAGTTTTACCCCATATTTGTACTAATTTAGGAAAGCTGTGCAACATGCTGTATGTGTGTGGTTTACTGACACTCTCAATAGTTAATATTGATAGAATTAACAGTACAATTCTTTGTATGGTAGTCCTCAACTTACAACCACCACTGAGCCCAAAATTTCTGTAGCTAAATGAACAGTTGCTAAGTGAATTTTGCCCCAGTTATGACCTTTCTAGCCATAGTTTTTCACTATAGTTCTTAAATTAGTAATACATTTAACTGAATTTGGCTTCCCCCCTTTGCTTGTCAGAAGGTTGCAAAGGGGGACCCCAAGACGCTGGGACATTACAACCATCATAAGTATGAGTCAGTTGCCAAGTTTCTGAATTTTGGTCACCTGACCATCAGGATGCTGCAATGGTTGCAAGTCTGAAAAACAATCTTAAATTACTTGTTTTCAGTGCCATGGTAACTTTGAACGGTCAATAAATGAACTGTTGTGAGACAAAGACTACCTGTATATACCAAACAGAAATATGAAACCATAATAACTATTAAGCATTTCAAGTCGTCTCTCCCTGTACAGGAGAAACAAATCCTGTTTTTTTCCATGATCTCATTTTCACTGTCATGGAAATCTCTCTAGGTAACAAAGCATCAGGGGAGAAGTGATGAACTTTTATGTAATGCAGATGGTAATGCAAGACATGTGGAAGCAACTAAGTCCTGATTGCAATCAGAGACTGTTTTTCCTCTCGCCATCAGAGCTTTGTAGTGGCTTAATTGATGATTCTCATGAATCTGTTTTTGTTTGATTATAACTTAATTATGTTCTGTTTTTCATTCTATTATTGCGCTATGTTTCCCTCTTTATTGATGTACACAATCCTTTAAGTGCATCCGTAAATTAGGTTAAAAGGAAGAAAATGACAATAGTCAGAGGATGAAAATTAAAAAGAATTGACTGAAGACTGCTAATATGTTTCCAGACTCCCAAAGTCCAGGAAAACATTTTGATGAAAAAGATTCACAATTATCCCTAATTTTAATATATTTTATTCAGTAGCCTATAAAAACAATACAATGCTTTATGGAATAACTAATACACTACTAAAAAGAAGATTTCATTTTTTTAAAAAAGAAAAGAAATTTTGCAACTACCAAGTTATAGGCAGGAAAGACAATTAGAAATAATTTAATTTACTGCTGATGAATATGTTCAACATTTGTACAGAGGAATACAAACTTAAATGTCATGCAGATAATAAGCATTAACTATCACAAAAACATGAAGCACAATAACAAGTTGATGAAAATAATCCAAGGTTTAGAGAATTATCTGGATATGACACACACAGACACACACACAAACTCAAAATAATTAGAACATAACTAATGCAAGAAAAAGATTTCCTGCAGAAGGAATCTGGCTTTCAAACGTTACAATCCATGAAATATCTGGATTTAAATTTTGAGAGGCAGAAATCAAGAAATATATCAAAATAATTATGTTAAACTATGGAAATATATTAAAAGAGATATTGAAAGGTGGAAAAAAAACCTTGAAGCTTTCTTAGTGAAGAGAAATTGTGACTATTAAGATGAATATATTATCCAAGATAAGCTACTTTTCTCAAATTGTACCAGTTCCAACCTCACAGAAAACTTTATAAGTGTCAGAAAAAACTCAATTAAAAACTGTCAACATGCAACATGGAGTGGAAACAAACCTAGAAAGAATTCAAAATTTTACAAAAGACAAAAGTTTACTTGCTTTATTTCCAAACTTCCAAATTATAGAACAAGCTGCCTATTGCTTTGGCTAATGAAATGGATAAAAACATTTTGATCACCACAATATAAAAAGATTTTGAGACTCTGGAAAGAGTCTGGAAAGAGTGCCGAGAAGGACAACGAAGATGATTAGGGGGGGTGAAAGCTAAATCTTATGAAGAATAGTTGGAGAGGAGCAACCTGGAACTAAGGAAAAAATTCCTGACAGTGAGAACAATAAACCAGTGGAACAGCTTGCCTTCAGAAGTTATGGGTACTCCATCACTGGAGACTTAAAAAGAGACTAGACGGCCATTTGTCAGGGTCTCCTGCTTGAGCAGAGGGTTGGACTAGAAGATCTCAAAGGTCCCTTCCAACTCTGTTATTTTGCATTTTTGCATCAATTGTTCTTTTCCCTTTTCTTTTTTCTTTCTTTGTTACTTTTCTGTTTGCTTGTTTTGTTTTAAAAAACTAATACATGGACATTTTAAAAAACATATTTTATTGTTTAGTACTGCAATACTTCTTATACTGAACAATTTATAGATTCTAAGTCATGAAAAAATAGTTATAAAAAATGTAACAATGACTCAAAAATCAATTGAAAACTACCTTTGCAGTAAAAGTTACAATGATCGCTTCAGTCCTCGGTACAGTTTATATGTTAAATACCTACTTAAAAAGGTGACTACCAAAAGTGAACCCACAACTTGCAACAATATATTCTATACTATGATTGTTCTTCCTTTTTTTTCATTTTGCATGAGAAGTAAATACATAATTTTCCAAAGTAACATTATATCCAATACTGACATAAAATCTTGGCTTCTGTTTACCTTAAACAAACAGCACTAAATTTAAGCTACATATTAAAACATATTTAGACGGTTCCATGGTAGACAGATGCTGATTAGCAGCAAACATTCCCATTAAATAAAATAACTTCTGTTTAGAAAAAGAAGGAAGTGAAATACAAGAATTAGTTGAACAAAGGTAGTTCCATGCCTGAAAGGTGAAGAGAAAAACAGAAAGATTTTATTTCATGCTCGCTCGGGATCTTTACCCCAGTGTGCATAATTACTACAGAAGGTAACAAGTACAAATTACATAGGTTTATTGAACAAAACTTGAAGACAGATTTTTTTTTAGTATATTCCTGAATTCCACTTAATTGGTGGTACATCTCACTGATTTATGTGATTTTTCTTCACTAATGTAAATGGAAGGGTTATCTGAATTACTAATAAAATTTGCCTTGTAGCTGCCCGAATCCAGAAAGATTTCCAGGTGTAGAAAAAGAGACCAAGAATAGTAGCAGGCAAAAAGTCAATGCCTCCTGTATTGATGCATTTGCTATACTTTGATTTCATTATCTTTGGTACATCATTATTTCAGTTTCCCCACATCATATTGCTGTCCATGCATCTACGCATTTACATTTATCATATAGTCCATTAAACTCATTAGCTATCATGATCTTTAGAAAAAGTCATTTGCTGGGCAAACTTAGAAAGATGTTACATTTTGATTAAACATGGAAGGTGTCTTATTCAACCAACACCTTTTGCTATACAATATACGATGTAAAAAGTAGGAGTTTATTTGAAAGCAAAATGCACTTTGAAACAGCAGCAGAGACATGGAAGAAATAGTTCTCAAGCTTTAGAAAATAATAAAAGACGTATGGTAAGGACCTGGTTTCTTTTTCCTAAATGATTCTTAAGTTTACTAAATAATAAAAACAATAGGACAGCACTTAATTTCTTAAAATAAATTATTTAATATAATTATCTTCCTAGTTACCTTCTCTTCAGTTTTAGAACAGGACACATTGCAGCACATTAACAAAAGTCACTCTAAGAATATTCTCTAAGTACAAAACACTAAAATACATTAACACTCATTAAATTCCTTGAGAGTTTTAAGAACATTTAACTGTGGATAAGAATGGGCTTGCAGTCTCCATCCATACAAATAATTAAGTCCGCTTCATATAAAATAAGAATGTGTATGGTGATTTTTTTTTTAACACAGTGGCATATGTTTTGCTGGGGGCATGATTTTGATTCTGCCAAAGCTAGGGATACAATACATCTGAACAGGCAAAGAAAGATGTAAATAATTGAAAAGTAGACAAATTGAAGTACAGAAGGACCCACCAGCTGTTTAATTTTCCTGGCAACTGTGTCAAATAATTACAAAAAAAGAAAAAAGAAAAAAAAAGAATTACTTAGGTCTACTGGTTTTTAAAATTGTAATCTTATGAATGAAGGCAATATACATGTCCCAGGATAATGTTGCAGGATCCAATCTGGGTCGGACACCGGGACCAGAGGTTTAGTCTTCCAGGCTTTTGGACTTGTGCTAAAACCCATCCTCGGGGAATGTAGTCTTGTTCAAATCAATCTTTATTTTCAAGAATGCATATTAGTAATAATAGCAAATCAATGATAATGCTATTTTTGAATTTCACAGTAGAAAGGTAGGATGTCATGTCATCTACAGAAGCCACAGATTTGAAGGAGCTGAATTGAAAGAGATTGCTGGAATCAGGAAATAAATAATGCATAATCTATGCATTTGAGTCTGTCAAGAAAATTGAATGAAAGAAGCATTTTTCATGCAAGAAGAAGAATGTACAAAGTTACAATGCACAAAAGTTTGAATGACTATCATTGGGAAAACAATCCATCTTCTTAAAAAAATAATCAAGATACTCAAAAAGCCAGAAAATATTTGTGCCTGCTGTATGTTATTCCTCCTTTTGCTGGAGATCTAGTATATCTACCCATATCCTAAATCAAATCAGGAATATAGGTTTCTACCAAAATTTTGAGAAAGGGAATAGTGAAATGGAGGATACAGTTTTGTGTTTATTGTTTTATGTTTGAGTGAATGATTGTAACAAAGCTTTATAATCAAATTTTGTGGGAAATTATTAAAATAATTATAGATGGATGTAACATGCACTGTTTGCTTGGATTGGGTTAAAATAGTTCTATTCCTGTCAGTTGGTTCTGTCATGTGTCCTTTATTAATATACTTTCTATGTCTTTTTGTCATGTGTCCAGAACAACAGAAAACATAGACTGTTTTCCATTCATCTTAGCTCTCTGCATTTATTCTTCTGACATATTTTTACTTTATCACTCATGTTCAATTCTACAAAACATTTTATTTTTTAAAAAATACAATTAAAAATCCAATTAAAACATGGAAGGAGGGATGGGAAATTCCTTAATATTGTTTTCAGGTTGCTTATTTGTTTCTATGCTCCATGTTATTATTTTTTAAAAAGGTTCACTAAACATGAAAGGTGATAAGTATATCCTTTAAAAAGAAATTCACAAGCTGTAAAAGATGTTGTATAAAATATTCTGAACTTGTTATTCAGAAGGATAAAAGTTTGTGCCTTTTCTTCTTAGAATGGAAAGCTCTCATACACAAACTCACACGAAGACACAATTTCTGAATTTTTTAATGGAATTTCCATACTTTCCCTTGACTGATACTGAAAGTAAATAATAGCCAACATTTTGTATGAATATTTAAGAACTTTACAGTGCAGGAGGACAAGAAAGTCGACTCCTTTTAAATGTAATTCTATGCATAACTACTTAAAGCTAAGCACCCCTGAGAACAATAACAAAAACTGGTTTTTAAGTTTGTAACTTGCATAATGGTTGTAATTTGATACTTAAAGCTGCTGCCCTTTCTACATCTAATTTAATTTCAGGAAATTTAAATATGTGAGGTGGTTTAGCAAAGCTTTGGGAAAGAAGTATGGAGTAAAACCAATTTAGGTTTCTTTTTCTTTTATCAATTCTGAAATAAATTAATAGCAAACAAACACAGTTGCATTCTGCTAATTGTTTATGATAGAAGTGGAACTAATTACTAGATTGTCATCTTGAGTTATAATCCATTTGTACAGCTACTTCTAATCTCCAAGATTATTTATGCAACATAACTTTCTTTATGTAAAGCATTTAAATGGGAGTGGGTTCTTTTACTTTTTAGTATTAGAAAAAATATTAATTATAAAATATTAATTATTCAATAGCTTTCTTTATTGTGTTTTTGTATCAAAATCTTTCTGTGGAAAGCTAAGATTACTTAAGAGTTCTCAGGATAATACATGCGTGCAAATAGTTTTTCAGCATAATAAATACTTTTGTTGTCAGTACTCTACCAACATTTGTGGGCTTGTCAAGTTAATACTAACTGCTGTTTCAAAGGCTGAGATATAAGTCATTTATTTAGAGAAGTATTCTCAGATAAAACATTCATCAGTTTGTTCATGATCACTATTAACTTTCTACTATTTAGATGGATGTAAAAAGGATATAAGTAGCATTATATGAAACCTTTCAAAAGTCAACAGTCTTTTTGGATTTTATTTTGTAAAAGCTTACTAAACCAATGAACTTCAGTTGTTAAAAGTGTGTTAAAATTAGCCTTAAAATACTTTTTAAAATAATATAAACTAAATGTATTTTAATTTTTGAAAGATGCTACTAACATTTCACCATTTATTTTTAAATCATATAAAACAGCAAGATGGAACTTAGGAGAAAATAAAATTGACAAATTCATCCATCTGTGTTAAAAATCAAATAAATATGTTGTCAAGCCATATGAATTTCATATATTTATTTATATGTCACTTCCATTCAATTTTTATATTCATCTGTTTTTAAAAAATGAAAAAATGCACTATTGTTGTTAGATATATTTTCCTCTAAGCTAAATAATTCATGAAAGTTTCTTGCAAATGTACATTTGATAGTTTTTTTCCAAACACATAACATTTATAAGGAAATTTTCCTTATTGATTTTTTTAAAGTATAGTTTTTAAATCAAACATTGAACTTCAAAACTTGAGCAATTGAGAAATAACAGGGTTCACTTAAAATTAAGCACTATTCTCTGCCTTGAGAGCTAAGATACAAGGATAATGCTTATATTGTAGGCTTAGAGAGCTGCATTTTGTTTACACTTATAGAACAGGTGCGATTGTATCATCTTTCCATTTCAACATTCTTCAAAATCCAAACTGATAACAAAATAGCCACAAAAGATATATGAACGGAGTAGGACATATGTAGAACTATATTCACACTTTATCTCCAGTGTAATATTGTATATATGAGGGCCTTTTTATTTTTAATCGTTTCCCGGCCTTTTTAAAAACCTCTTCAAGTTTTGCAAGCCAAAAATGTCTTGCTTATAGCATACATCCCCATGTATAATGCAACCATACAAATAATTCTTTAACTGAATAATTTTCAGAGAGAAATTAGATAATTCTTAGTAGATATGTTTCTCACATAATTGCTTTATACTGACAATATATATGCAGTTTCAAATTCAACAATAACTATCTGTAAACTTTGCACTCAAATGTAAATAATTCCATCCTATTGAAGATGTATTTTTTTTTTACCAATTTTCCATGCAGGATTCACCATAGCAATGCCTGCATCACTCTTAAACTGGTGCTATGTGAAGATGCATATTATATGTTTTATTCATTTTTCCCTATCAGATTGCTTGTTGTTGTTGTTTTCTGGCAACATTTTCAAAAGCAATTTCCAGACTTTTTCTGAAGTGTATTTCAGCTTCCTAACCTAGACTGAGTCAGAACGACAAGTCCAGGGTCACCCAGGTGGATTTTGTACCTAAGCAAAATTAGAATTTGATCTCCAATTTCTATGTCCAGGCTTTAATCACCATAACAAACTGGCTCTTTCATTAGACATTGAATTCAGGATTGGGCAGCGTGGCTGGCTCAGGAATTCTGGGAGTTGAAGTCCACAGGTCATAAAGGGATTATAGTTGACAACCCTGGTTTAATTGAATGTAATGTTGTCTTTAAATATCTTTCCTGTTTCATCCAGACTTTTAAGCTTCTATGAATACACAGAAACACCCTAAAACGGTTGCAGTAGATGTACATTGCTGCTTTCCATGACTAATTTTTCCATTTCTAATTCATGCTTAGTAGAAGGAAAGGATTGTGTTTCTTTTGTTATCTTGTTTCAATTTCTCTTATTTCAAGTGTTTTCAGAGCCTAGGTTTTAATAGCTTTAGTATAATAATCAGAATCACTCTTGGCTTGATTTATCTAGCCTATTTTATCTATTAACTGTCTTTCTACTACTGCAGTTTAGTTTACTTTAAATTATTTTATTTCAATTTTCCCAGAACCCTGAGGTTATTTCAATACTATAATCATTGTCAAGCTGAATATTTGTTTTCTTATAATATTGTTCTATTATTTATTTTATCCACAGAGGGTGGGCTAATTTTTATATAGTTAAAATTTATTTGATGTTCCAGATTTATGTCTTTCCCCTTTTGCAAAGGTGTCCATGTAATTAAGAAAATATCAAGCAGCAAATAGAGATTTTATTATTTCTGAATCATATTTAATTTATAAGCTAGCCTTAGAATTCTTGCATAAAGAAGCATTTTTAAAATAATGACATTTTAAAGTAATCTTGTATTCATACTGCCAACATTTTTTTATAAAAGCTTATATCCTAAGGATGATTAAACAAAATAAACACTAAGCACATCATATGGGAGTATCTAGGACCAATTTTTCATTTCAAATTCAATGATATTTCTTGTACACATGACAGTATTTCCTGCATTTGGTTTCATAAAAGAATACAAATCATTCTGTGTCCTACCATGTTATTCCCAAAAAGAGTCATACTTTATTAAAACAACTGTTTTCTGTGTCCATCCCCTGATTTTTTTTCAGACAGATCTGGAGAATTCATGGTAACATGATGAACATGGACTAGTGCCAGTTTTATCACTAGTATATCCTATGTAGAGGTTTCATATGGTTTCCATCTCAATAAATGTGAACTGATATAGAAGTAGCATAAGCACCATCAATCCTTGTCATTGATTGATCAATTCTTCAAAAGAATGGAGTTAAATGGAACTGCTAACTTGCATGAGAAAACAAAACAATTACATTGGTCCAATTCTTGTGCTTAATGGATGAACTGGTTTCCAGACTGCACTTAGGAAATTCTTCAGTTATCAAGGACAGTTCTGTTTAATGCTTTGTTAGCATCTGGAAAATGGAGTCAACCTGGGCACTATACAACATTGCTTATGACTCCAATCTTTTTTGTTTTCTGGTAAAATTTGGCCTTTTCTTCAACCAGCCAGTTTGTTGAAGGAAGCCAATATTCATTTGCCTATTTTATGGAATTATCATGTATGATAAATACCTGTAGTTACTTGTTTATTTTTTGTTGGTTGGTTTCAGGATTTTTTTCCTGCCCAGAGTTACATATTTAAATAGGTAGCTATATACATTTTCTAATCAAACAAATAAAGAGGCACCAAAATGTTATTTTAAAAATACTTTTGTATTTTAGATAGGAAAAGGCAGATAAATATTAGGCTTTCATGAAGAAAATCTATCTATGGTGATATGAGTCGAAAATAAGTTGATTGCACATAATCAAGTATTAGGCTTAGAAAAAGGATTAGCATTCATGTAGCAAGTATAAACAAAGCAATAATAGCAGTACAAAGTGGAGGCTAAGCTTCAGAGAGAAAGAACAGGGATTTCAAAAATAATCAAGCAAGGGTTAAGCATCAAAATAACACCAAAAAATTAGCACACACTGATTATCTAGAACACATTGCATTCATCCTGGATGGATTGGATTGCTTCTTAAATCCTACAAGATTTAATCACCCATCCGCATACCCTGGAATATCTTACATTCTTTGTTGTTTTCAGGAAGAATCAAAGAGCAACAAGTCTCTAGTTGTTTCTTCTGCTATTTAACTTCAAGAGTAAGGGAATTGTGTTTACTAGTCTTAGGGATTCAGCATACTGGCCTTCCTGGCCTTTCTTACTAGAGATAAAAAGAATAGCTTCTGGTAAATGGATGTGCATTCTGATGTCTAGAAGCTTACCTTACTGAAAAGGCTTCACAAAGCTATCATCTGAGTTACATTGCACTAGTAAACAGAAATATTTATATTGCATCCATCTTTATATGGAAAATTGAAAGTTAAATTATACTATAAAATTGGCAGTGTAAACAATTTAAGTTATGTTCTTAAAAAGTAACAAAATCAGAACATTTCACAGTCTCCAAATCATGCATTTAACAATCCGGTTGAAGATTATATATCTTTTGGAAAGCATTAGGCATTCTTAGCTGTGCGATATTAAATTATGAATAGTTTTATAATTTAATTTAACTTTAGAGGAATGATCACAATCAGCCTTGGAAGCCATAATTATAATAAGTAAAGGCCTTTGCGGCTGCTACAAGTAGTGCCTGGGAAACTGGGAGCGGGGAGTTTCTCATATGCTTATGGGAGGTTATAGACACAACAACATTCTTTCTAAGAGAGTCAAGGACATATCAACTGGCACCTGGAAGAGGAGTGCCAAGAGGAGAGCATGAGTTGGAGCTGGAAGAGGATTGGGGCACGTGACCTTTGAGTACGGTCAGGAGGTGGATCCTTGATTTTCTTTTGCGCAGGAAAACCCTGGAATATCAGATTCAGGTTTTTCCCAGATGTGCCAACATGGTTTCTCTAATAAATTCTTACTTGGATATAATCATGTCTGAGT
>JANHFL010000214.1:164875-182652 GCA_032468155.1 Oxyrhabdium leporinum
AGCCATGAAGGGCTTTAAAGGTGACAACCAGCACTTTGAATTGCACCCAGAAGCAAATTGGCAACCAATGCAGCTCCCACAGGAGAGGTGATACACGTGCACACTGGGGACTGCACAAAACCATGTGGGCCAATGCATTTTGCACCAACTGGAGCTTCTCAATGCTCTTCAAGGGCAGCCCCATGTAGAGCGTGTTGCAATAGTCAAGACAGGAACTGACTAGGGCAGTGAGTAGGGACTGTTGGTCCAGAAAAGGGCGTAACTGGTGCACAACCCACAGTTACACAAAGGCCCTCCTGGCCACAACTGCCACCTGCTCTTTGAGCAGGAGTCGTGAGTCCAGGAAAACTCCTAGATTACGCACAGGGTCTGTTTGGGGTAGTGCCACCCCATCCAAAACCAAAGGTGAAATTCTCCCTGAGCCAATGAACCCCAACCCAGAGCCACTCGGCCTTGCAAGGGTTTAGTTTCAAACCGTTGCTCCCCATCCAGCCCCTAACAGCCTCCAGGCACTGAGAGAGGGAGAACACACCAACACTTAACTCACCGCAGGGCGAGACATACAGCTGAGTATCATCAGCATATTGGTGATACCTCAGTCCACGGTGACTGATGATCTCACCCAGCAGCTTCATATAAATGTTGAACAGGAGTGGAGAGAGTCCAGAGTCCTGCGGAACCCGTAAAGCAGTGGGCGAGGGCTGGATCTCTCCCCTCCTATCAATACTGACTGAGAGGGGCCACAGGGGAAGGAAGTGAATCAGAACAATACAAGGCCTCCCACTCCCATCCCCCAAAGCTGCCCCAAGAGAATCCCATAGTCGATGGTATTGAAAGCCGCCGAGAGGTCAAGTAGAGCAAGGATGGATGCACTACCCCCATCCCGTTCCCACCAGAAATCATCCAAAAGTGTGACCAATGCCATTTCTGTCCCAAATCCAGGACTGAATCCTGACTGGTAGGAATTAGAATCCAAAAGAGTGAGGATTAGGTATCTCTTTAGTAATTCAGTTGGTGCAGTGATCTTATAATTTGCCAGCATGATATGCAGATTAGTGATGGCAACACCCTGACCATTGCTTTTTCTTAAAAATGAAATATGTGTTTTCAAAATGGACTGCATTATGCAAAATGAGAACTACTGTCAAGCCACAATGTTAAAGTTGGCTTAAGCTTCAAATCAAGTCAGCCCATGTAGGTAGAATAAGTGGAGCGCTATTTCATCTGTTTCAGGCAGTAACGTGTCTAGTGTCAGTCTTGTTAAATGAATGTCTTCAATGACTGCTATACTATTGTTTCTACAATTTATATGTATGAACCTATCTTTCTTTCCTTGATAAAATTCTGTCCCTTAGCCTGATCTTCACTTAAACTGTTGCCCACCTTCTGTGCAACAGTCTGTTATTAATATTCTTCACCTGTTTCCCTGTGTGTATGTGATATCTCTTGTTAATTTTTTTGTTAACTGTATCTTGGTAGAAATATTTGCAATCTACAGCAAGATGGCCTAGATGACAGAATGCTGAAAACAAATGCTTTGGAATTTAGATCACATGGGCTTGCCTACATATGCTGGCGTGTGCAACTTCTGTCATGCTTGTTGACTTTTCATAAGCAGAAAATGCTTTGTGAACTTTCATAAGCATTTTACATCTTATAGTTTTTCAGAAATAGTTTTGAAGAAAAAGCCTGTTTTGTTATAAAGTCTGTGAAGTAGTGTAAATTGTTGTCTTGTTTCCCATTTTATCTAAAACCTTTTGATTAGTCCCACTTAATAATTCAATTCTTTTTATCTGTTATTAAGCAATATTTCTAAATACCTACTTTTATGTTGGACCTATGTGTGTCTATGTATATGTGTGTAGCACAGTTTTTATTGGACATGAAAGGCACATGGCCTGACTAGCATTAATTTAAACTGCTACCAAATTTCTTTAAATGTTTTAAAGATCTCAAGTATTGTTCTTCTGGAATCATGTACAAAAAATCACTCTTTCATTTTGAACTTTTATTCAATACAGTTCCAAAATTACTGCCTTGTTTGATAAATTCTAACTCATGTTAGAATTCCTAGATAAAGTTAAATAAAACTCTAAATCCTAGACTGTTTACCTCTTCTCTTAAAGTTCTTATCATCTTTATCCAAGTCCACTATCATATCACCCCTATTCTTTCTCTGTGTTAGTTTAGACTTACCCAGAACCTGCAACTGTTCATCATATGTTTTATTCTCACCTAATAATCTTTGTTGCTCTTCTTTGCACTATTTCTAGAGTCTCAATATCTTTTTTTGTATTGTGGTGACCAGAACTGGATGCAGTATTCTAAGTGTGGTCTCATCAGTATAGCATAAAGCAATACTCTCATTCACGTGATCTGGAAACTATCCTTCTGTTGTTGCAACATAGATTTTTTGGCATCTGTAGCACACTCCTGGCCCACACTAATGTCGTGGTCTACAAGGATACCTACTATAGATCCCTCTCACAACTATTATTTTTGAGCCAGGTACTACCTATTCTATATCTGTGCATTTGATCTTTCTTCCCTATGTGTAGGATTCCATCCTACCTTAAATTAAAATGATTAAAACTCCATCTTCAATAACAATACTGCTGCCTCAACTTGTTAAAAATGGAGCACAAGCTTGCTAAAAAGAGGCACCCATCAATTGCCCTATTTTCAATTTTCTAGTCTGACAAACAGTGTCATCCTTCAGATACATTCCTTGATGTTATGACAGTAACATAGCTACTGAGTCAGCGAACAAAATTGAATGCCTGAAAACTGACTTCAGGAATTGTGCAAGCATGTTTTTGTTTAAAATAAAAAAACTTTGAATTATGTAACATATTATGCTTACTAATGCCATTTTAAATTTATATTAAAATTATTTGCAACAGTTCTGCACAAAGGATTTATAGCTGTTCAAAATAACTTCTCTCTCTCACACACACACAGACACACACGTATGTCATATCATATATTTATGTATTAAATATAATTTTTTAAAAAATACTTTATATTTTATTGTTATCATTGCTTTTTAGTTATAGCTGCAGTTTCATTACAGTCATTGTAAACATTGTAAAAAACAAACAAACCTTGTTTCTTTTACCTCTACTTTATTCAATCATATTATATTCACCTTCAGAATTCAATACTGAAGTTTGGCTAGCTTTCAAAGAGTGGGAGCTTGAATGTTACTTAGTAAAAAAAAAAGGAATGTGATTTATGATATGCAGTACTGTAACTGAGGAGTTTTAGGCCATTGTCATGGAAAACTGAACAAAAAAATGTATTTTTATGATATTGACCATATTTTCCACTCAATTTCTCTCTGTCTCTGTCTCTCTTCTTGGTAAAATTGACAAAAGTTTGGCAAATTATGCCTTCTAACCTAAATGATTACAACACAGACGTAACTCTTGTTTTACAGATCAATATAAAACATGCTCACAGTAGGAAAAGAAATGGAGGAAAAGGAGAGAACTCCATAGAGCTCTGTTAACCTTCAGTCCATACAAACATGTCATGGAAAATCTAGCTGGGTTTATTTCCATCTGGTTTACACATGGATGATAAGGAACTGAAGGTTGCAGCACAGAAAAGGAAGAGAGTTTTTTGTCAGTAGCAATTGTTATCTCCAGGCTCAATCAGTTCCATTTTTCTTTCTGTTCTTCCAACTGATATAGAACTAAATATTATTTTATTATTTACAAATATGAACATGCTGCAGAACAGTATGTAAATATTTTTTATAGCCTCTTAGTAGCTGATATACCGTAGGGGTGCTATTAATCACAGCAATTAATTATTATAATATATATTGTGACCGGTTTTATAAGTTAAAGGGTGAATTATTTATTAGAGAAACTGGATTCTGACTCATTATGATAAGAACAATAAACACCATTTAGAACATAACAATGGTTGGATCATTTTCAATTTTGAAGGCTGCTCACCAGATTTCCTTCTTTAAGTTCTGCATTACACACTGAAAAATCATTTACACTTCCAAATTTAAAAGGCACAAAGACAGAACATAGAATGTCAGAATTGGAAGGGACCTTGGAGGTCTCCTATTCCTATTTGCTCAAGCAGAAGACCCTATAACGTTTTAGACAAGTGGCTGTCCACTCTCTTGTTAAAAGCCTTCAGTGATGGAGCACTTACAACTTCTGAAGGCAAACTGTTCCACTGGTTGATTGTTCTCACTGACAGGAAATCCTAACTCCCTGTGATGATTACAGCTCTTTCAAATAAAGGTAATCCTTAATTTACAACTATTTGTTTAGCAACTTTTAAAGTTATGACAGCTCTTAATAAAAGTGATTTATCACCAGTCCTTGCACTTAAGACCATCGGACTATCCCCATGGTCACAAGTTCAACATTTGGGCACTTGGCAACCTGTATGTATTTATGTCAGTTACAGTGTTCCAGGGTCACATGATCACTATTTGAGACCATCCCAGGGCTTCCAACAAGCAAAGACAATGGTGGAATGTAAACAGGATTCCTAGGAGGAAGGAACTGCGTTCCTTAGGAGCAAGAGATAGTGAAATGTAGATAGTTTGCTTTGGAGGAAGACAACTCCTCCTTAGAAGTTCTCAGAGTATATCTTTAATGATGCAAATAGTTTGCTTTAGTTTGGCAAGATCTCTGTCTATGGTTGAGGAACAATGAAGGAACCTGCTTAGAAGAAATTCAGCTTGTCTTTCTTGGCTTTTGGAGCCTGACACTTAATGACCACATGATTTGCTAAATGACTGCAGTGACTCGCTTAATGACCATAGCAAAAAGTTTGTAAAATTGGGTATGACTTATTTAACAACTGCATTGCTTAGTGATAGAAGGTACATTCCTCATTGTGATTATAAATTGAACACTACCTGTAAGTACAGATTTTCATAATCAGTATACACTGCCTTGGAGATATTAAGTATATGTCTTATTTAAATTTACAAGGAGCACACAGATAAAAAATGGTACTATTTCTATGACTCTTTCTTCTATATTGAAACCATTGAAACACTGTGCTATTTTAATCTACATATGTTTGATTTTAATTTAAATATTGCAAACTGATGCTTTATGGTGGCTTTCCTTTCTCCTAAAGTTTACTATAGCAGAGGAAGTGTTGCTTTTAGAATTAATATTATAAATATTTCTGAGCAATGTAATTTGAAGTTTAAATTATAGAGTAACTTTTTTTTTTAATTTCAATTCATAAATGCATTTCTTGTTCTGGTAAAGAATGAAAAGAATGCCCTTTTCTTGGGATGAATGTTCCCAAGATGATATATGCTAATTCTTTAATATTTATAACACTTCCTTCGGGAGTTTCCTATGTGCAGAAGAAACTGATATAATGGTTTGGGAAGATACTTATTTAGGCTGCTGTTTTGTAAAGTAGAATTCATAACACCCAACAGACATGGAGCATGCCATATATTATATTTCCCAGGTCCCTGTGCAATTTGATATTAGCTAAAAGTTTCATGATTTATATAGAGAAGCCACTAATATTCTTTGATATTCCATATACCTCAGTATAAATAAAGTACACTGGAAAATATTTTTAAAAAATATTTAAAAAATATTTTTAAAAGCTGGTTCAAATTTGTTGGTACTGTAAAACAATGTTGACTTATTTATTTTTATTTTACTGAGAAAATGTACAAACTACAGAGAACAAATGAAAATATTTATATCATGCAAGACAAGCTTGGATGACTTATGTATCACTTGTTGGGTGTTTATTGTTCCTTGTTGGCTCATGTTTACTTTGCATATTTCTTATTTATGGATAGTTGTTATATTGTTTATTATTTTTATCTTAGTGCAATGAAAGAAGGAAATGTAAATCAGCTCAAATCCCCAGGTCTGAAGTGTCACATAAGTCACAAAATGATTTAAAAAGAAAAAAAGAAAGTGTGTTCAATCTTATTTCCCTTTGCAACATTTCTTTGAATATCAGTTCCAAAAAGACTACATAATGTACCTCAACGACATTATTTTTCTAGCATAAAAAGGTTGACTTAAGTCCTTAAAGATCAACTGAATTAAGCTGAAAAAGTATCACTTGATAAATTAGTTGAATTTTTAAGATTTTTTGAGATTTATTTAGCATTTTACTAGACAACCCATGACTTTTTGGATAATTCTGATTTCCATATAAGCTGGTGCTGTTCCCTCACCTCATGACCCCATCATGAGAGCCCTGTAAAGCCTCCTACTCCTTCTAAATTTCCTCCTTGACTGACTTACAAAATTGTCTGCCACTTTGCTGCAAGGCCACCTTCCTCCAGGATAGAAAATGGCTGACTTGTCAACTGCTGGAAACTTGCAGCCTCTCCTACGTCACCAACAAGCATCTGAATCTCTCCTCATACTTCCTTTGCAACCAATCACCACTAAGAGATTTTAAATTTCACCTTTCATTCCAAACGAACACTTACCTGCGTGGCCTTGCCACAGCTGATTGGACCTAGAAGCCAGAGGGAGCCATGAAAGGAGCCATGGATAGACCCTTTTATATTTTGTGATTTTCTCCAGTTCTATCTTTTCATTTCTGCTGTCCCCGGGTACTACAACATCCACCTTCCAGACTTTTTTTTTCTTATCAATAATTGTTAGGTCTAGGGTACAATGTGCCAGGTGCTTGTGTAAATTCAAATCTATTTGCTGCTTTATTATTTCCAGTGCTTCTTTCATCTTCCTTATTTCTAGTTGATATTTCTGATTTGATCAGAATCAGAATGGTATTGTTTCAGCTTCTTTCCTTTTACAGGTATCTGGTCTAGCTTGCTTACATCTGATTTAAGGTGCTGATCTTATCTTCCAGCCTGATCCTCCATTTTGGTGGTGCGACTTGTTTGTTGATTTGGCATCCCAAGTATTCAATTACAATTGTAGCCATGCTGTACATTAGTTGGTTTATTTCTTGCAGTGAACTGGTGTTCATATACGATATTACAGTATTGGTATCTTTTAATACTTCTGTTAGCTACTTCTTTGGAGCAAGCTTCAATGTAGGCAACGTTATTCTGTTGCTTTTGGTGCTGTTTTAGATGCTCAGTTTCAGTTCATTTTCTTTTTTCATTAGAGGGCTTTGTCTTTCTAAGGAGAAATCAGAGGAAAGAAAGGATGCCTGGTTTGAATATTAAAACAGTTAAATAGTTATGCTGGCTTCCTCTACTACTGACTCCCCTAATTTGCTTCTAAAGTCTGAATTCTTCTGTCAAGACTTCAATTGTTTTGCCATGTGCAGTTTTTACAGTTCTGCTTCTATGAATACTTTATTTTATGTTATAAATCAACATTGATCTTGTAGGGTCTGTTTTGTTACTTCTGATTATGGATGTTATTCTTTCAGAAACGAATTTTTTTTTTCAGATTCCTCTTTTTATTGAACTTCATTTGTAGTTATTTGTAATTATTTTCAATCTTTGTAATTTTGCTATGGCAAACACCTTTTCTTTCAATAGTCCTGCAGCTGCTGACCATGGTTGCTCAGCCAGTCCTGAGCCCGGTAGCCTTTTTTTTCACAGATGTCCAGGAACAAATGAACGTAGTGTGGCTCTTGTTTTGGAGCAACAACCTTTCCAGTATGTATATCTGTAAATTACATTTCACCATATCATTTATAGGAGAGACAGTCTTCATCTGACTCCTCTAATAAACCCTGTCCTGTGTAGTTGAACATTTGGCGTAGCTCTCATCTTCCTTATAGGAAACAAGCCCCACAACCACATCAAGACACTGCCATTCTGCTAGATTATTATTACTTAATTTAAGTTATATGCTACTCAACTCCCAGGATTTTGGACATTTATTTAGATTACAGCCTTGGTATTTTGTGGTTTAAGGTATTAATAAAATGAATAAGCCCCCAATATTTAAATTGGAATTATACCAAAGTCTTAGTTTTTCAAGTTAAAAGGGAAGTTGAATTTCAACTTCCATTTCATAATCATCCAAATGTGCCTAATAGTCTTTATTAATACATTAAAAAAAACACTAAATCTATTCTAAAAGAGGAATCAAACTCCTGCCAAGAAGATAAATTTCCTGTTTGATTCCAGAAAATAGATCAAAGTAAAAATACAGGCTAATTATATACTTGAAAATCTGAAAAAAATAGTGCCTGGTTTTTTAATTCAGAACTTGCAATTTATAGGAAAGTCTGTCTACTTCATAAAAACTTCCTAATAGTTTATCAATTTTCATAAAATATTCTAGAAGTCTACAATCCTATCTTCATCCTTAAATAAATATTTCTTAGACTGGTGCAGATATGATTACCAACTATTACTTACATTTTAAATAAATATACAAATTATCCTGTAATTTCAAAGTAAAATTTATTGCAAGGTGAAGCTGATTCTGATAACATCCCTGTTTTGCTCATATCAAGTTCTTGACAAGAATATAAAATGAATTCACCATTGCTTTCTCCTGGGTTTGTTTGTTTTTTTAATTGTCAGTTGGTGCTAAGCCTTGGTATTATCTGGTGGTGATATTATCAAACAAGAAATTAGCTATGTTTGACACCTAGGTACATTTTTTTCTATACATGTCATCCATAGCTATATTTTTCTTCCCACTTCTATTGTGATAAATTTGTTATGGCCATTTGACTAGAAAACACTAAAATAGTACATCACAAACATTACATACAAGCATATCCTATTAAAGGCTTACAATAAAAGATATAGAATAACTTAACATCTAAAATGTGTGTCTTACTAAATTGTTAATGAAAAAAGAACAAAGGATAAGGATTTAAGAAAAATTATTATACATATTTCACTTAAATCGTAGGCAAGAATTTGTCACTAAAGTGTAGAACAAATAGTTGAATAAATTATAGAATTTCTGACTGCCAGAGGACATTTAAAAGGGTGGTTAATCTTTTTGATAGATTACTAAAACATAAAAAAAGCGAGTATGAAAAATGTAAGTATACTGGAAAAAAATTTGAATAAGCATGTTTCCACCACTATTTCTCTTTAGTATTGAATAGTCTATGCTAGTCAAATAATATGAACATCTGTACAAGGCCAATGTTAATTTGCATTCCTTTTAAAAAGGGCAAATTCACTCACAGTGAATTTAGCTTCCTCCTGTTTTTGTCACTGTCATTTAAGCTACCTAAAACTGGAAACAAGAATACTATATGTTTCTTTTCATTCACTCAGAACTTCTTATGAAAGAGCTAGGAAGATTAATCACTGATTGCTGAAGGATTCAATAGAATATGCTTTTCTCTAAAATGAGAAATGTTTACAAATAATTACTGTACAGTAGCCAAAGAGCTATTTCCAATCACCTTTCAATCATGTATTTCCACAGACACCTACTTTCACCTTGTGTCCATTTTACAGATAAAGTATGCATTTATAAAGCTTAGAAAATATGAAATTTCTAAACTATTTTATCTCTATTCATCTCAGTGCATTCATAGCTTATAACTGCATTACAAAAACTAGGAAAGCTATGAATATAATGGAATAATTCTGTCCTTATCAGCATATTACTCTAGAACGTGTGGATCAGTCTGATAAATGGTGGGATTAATGAAGATAAAATTAAGTATCTACCACAATAGGATAAGAAATTATTAGCAAAAGCAAAATAGACAATTCCTAATGCATTCTGAATGGAAAAATTATGAATTGCTTCTCTGCAGAATGCATATAGAATAGTATATATAGCATCTTCATCAACCTAATATTTGGGAATTACAGCAATATACAGATGTTATAAAGGCTCATTCAAATAATACTACTTATCACTTCCATGGACCCACTCTGCCTAGCCTTGTAGAAATGTTTCAGCAAATCTAGCATGACATGGTAATGTAAAACCTCCCTGTAGATAGTTTAATCCACTGATTCCCTAGTGAACAACTGCCATTGTTCAGACTGAATGATTTAATTTACTCTATACTGCCTAGCTCAGGAGGTCTTAGTCTATTTCCACAGTCTTTCCTCTTCAATCTCTCTCTTGATTTGCCCAAAGCTTTTGTGATAATTCTGAAACAGGGGAAATAGCTATATTATAACATAGAAAGGTTTAATAGGCATTTCCATTATAAAATCTAACAAGCTAAATCTCCATATATAAAGGGGGATTTAACACATAATATAGAATAAACAAAGGGATGCAGCAATCCATATGTTTCAATTAAAGTAAGTACATCAGCTTTGCTAAACTAATTACATATTATGGTCTTGAAGAGTGGCTTAGATATCAACACATGTTCACAGCAAAAAAAAGAGCTTTGCAAGAGATCCGTAGGTTGTCTTCCTCAAACTCAAACAGTTACTGTTTGATCTTCTCTTCTCTCAGCTTTCAAGCATTTTCTCTCAGTTTTATAACGTGTGTAGGAGAACAAAGCCGGTCTTTTTTGAGGACTCTGATTGTTTCTGTGCCCATTTAAAGATACCACTTCATCTTTGATATAATGGATGGATCCCATTAAAACAAATATTCAGTGACTAAGTCCACCTTTTAGTAACCAGAAGAAACTAGCAAATTGTGTTATGTATTATATCCATTACATATTTGCATTTTGAAGTCTTGTGGAATATGCATAATAATATCCTATATTTTCCCTTGCCTCACTACATGGACAGCCATGCTAATGATGTAATTATAAAAAACACAATTTGTTTTTCACTCATTCTGTCTTTGTATAAGTGAGATTACATAGGTGAGGATCTTTTGGAAATAAAAGCCAAATCCCATTTATTTAGCCCTTCCAAGGATGGGGGTGGGGCACTTTATCTGATGCATATAGCTCATTAGGGCACCATATCAAGATTATTGTATCTTTATTCCCCATTTTAATGCTTGTATTATACAAAAAAAGTCCTGTTTGAAAGATGGGAAAAAGAGTATGTTGAAATCCCATTCCTTATCTCAAAAGCATGTTTTAGGTCTTCTTCCAAGCACCAAGAGTTACTGGTTATGTAATGTTTAATTACTGTTCTAAGTGTTTTTGCTTATTTATTCTACAAGAAAGAGATAAAATTAAAACAAGGTAGATAAAATGCAGGATGAAATAGAAGGACTTTTAAACACATGCAGCTCAGCAATACAGTTTTTATTAGCTAAAGTTGTTTGGTTCTTTGCCAACCTCAACTCTCTGAGAAGTGGGTCATGTAACAGTGCCTTATAATTTTAAGAAATGTTCACATGGAAGTGTTTTTTCAGGCATCTTGATTTAAGCAGAGTATCACTTTATAAATTAGAACCAGGATGTTTATTTAGACTTGGAAATAAGAAAGAAATAATGGAAACATTTTAAAGACCAGTCTGTATAATGCTCTTATCACAATAGATAATGGCTATTTTGTTTTGTCATAGTTATGTTTTGCAAGCATTCTTGTAAAGCGAATCAAAGTAGATTGTGCTTTAGTAATTTAATGTGTCTAGATTAGAATAAGTTGAATGTACAGGATTTTCCTTACAAAAATAAGGAATTTTGGAGTACTTGCTAAATCTTTAAATATATTATTCAAAAGGACATCCAAATATCATATTTGTCATAAATTGAAACATCATAAATTGAAACTTAAGCTAAAGTTCTTGTGCTAATGATTTTAACATTCATTTTGGACAGAATAAGCATTTTCCCATTTAGGATTCCCCAAGTGGCCATATCACAGACAATTATTTAGCACTTTGCCAAATTATTGGTAAAAATTGAAATGAAAAAGTTAAGAACTTGGTAGATAACAATTTTGTCTGGAATTGTCAGTAATTTCTTGTGAATCTTAGAAGCCATAGTGTTTCCAACCCTATCCTGGTATGGGTACCATAGCTGATGGAATAATATGGTGTTAGAAGTCTGAGAGAACAAATAGAATAGCAGAATAAGAGAATAAGAGTTGGAAAGGACCTTGGAGGTTTTCCAGTCCAATTTCCTGCTCAAACAGGAACTATTTCAGACAAATGGTTGTCCAATTTGTTGTTAAAAATTGTCAGTGTTGGAGCACCCAGAACTTCTGGAGGCAACTCATTTCACTGATTAATTATTCGATCCTTAGTTCTAGGTTGGTTCTCTCCTTGTATAGTTTCCACCCATTGCTCTTGTCCTACATTCAAATATGGCAAATATTGGAACACTACTAGTGTCCTTCTTTTCATTAAACAAATAATGCTGTTCTTATAAGGAAACCAAGACTGATTATGATCCTAATTCATACCCAAGTGGGTGCTAGGCTGAAACCAAATAATCAGTTGTTTCAAGATAGGATATTTGGCAAAATTATTCAATTCATACTTTCCTGCAACAATAAAAAAATTAGTAATTTTCAACTGCTATATAATTCTGGCAGCATGGATGACATAAATTGGCAACACTTCAAGCTGAATGGTATATAATAGCAGAAATGTGCATGAATATTTATACTATGGTAATTTGCATGCTGACTTTTCGAGAATTCACAAACTGATCTGAAAATTGGCACAAGTAAAATTTATTTTGGAGGACATAAGAAACTAAATGATTTGTAAATTGACATATTTGTTTATCTCAATATCTCATAAGATTTGGAATTCTGAACCACCTAAGGTGATGTGCAGCAATATAATTTCATGTTTTGGAAAAAAGCTTCTAAATTTATACAGGAAGTAATTTGTCTTCTTAATTTAGGAAGGTCATTTAGGTTTAGGCTAATTTTGTATTTTTAAAAAGATCTAATGAGTACCAGCAAAGAGTTACAGGAGACTGGCTATTTGTTGCCTTATATTTAGATTGTCTGGATTTGTGAAGGTCAGATAGATTATGAGTATTTTTTTGCAGCTAGTGGATGAATCACAGAACTATTGAAACAATCAAGTAAAAATGTTGAATAAATGTGCTTTAAGGGTTACTGGTAATCTTTATTATATGACCATAGGCAATCAACTAAATAAAGTCTAATGGCATGCTACATTAACTACAGGAAATAGATGAAGGGTAAACAGTACAGTATAATGATAATTTAAGCAAGAGTAGCTCCTTTTAAATTTTTAAATCTCAGTGGAATCTGTTGGTCCATGAAATAGGGATGAAAAGGTTCATTTCTAAAGGAAGAACCAGCATGCATGATGCCATGTTCCTATATCTTTCCCTCTCTTGCAGTGAATTCATATCAATGGCCGTTTTGCAGGTTATGCTATAAATATATAAGAAAACCTTGTTTTCTTTGTCAAAGAAAAATTCTAACTGAAGACAATGTTGAGATTCACTTGAAATGAATATATTTGCAACTGCTAGCTAATTTCTTTTCTACTCTATAAGAATAGATATTCACAGTTGTCTCATATCTATTCATACATCATTATGTGGATAAAATTACTGGTTATTTTATGATTTCATATTATTAGAACTCAAATGAAGATCTTAGTTGCAAGATCTTTTAGTTAAATATCCATTCTTTAAGGAGGACTGATTTTATTTAAATCTGCACTTCAGAAGCTTGTTTAATCTATCTTTAAATGCTAATGGTAAACGCTGCATATGTGCATAGCCTGAACCAAATGTATATGCTCCATTTCATTCTTCATATTAATTTTTCACATGCCACCAGTGTTAACTTGCCATCAAAAATTTTCAGGAAGCAAACTTTTGAAAAAAAATGTTGTCTGATGTAATGTTTAACAGTGCTGTTTGTACTCTAAATATACTGTATCTATAAAACCAGATAGGTTTCCAAAATCTAACTTATGTACATTGATTTTTTTATTTTATACAAAGCTTGTATAAGTGTAATAGCAATTCAAATGGACCCTACTGATCCTGGTTTCTCATAACAGCTATAACCCTATTCATGAATTAATTCCAGTTCTCACACTTCTTAATCTTTGACAACATCAGTAATTTAGACCCTCCTTCAAAACTAATGTGAGGATGAGACAGTTTTAACTTATTAAAACATGAATAAAGATGCAGAAGAATAAGAATGGGACATTAGCATAACGTATCTAACTTCTGAAATATTTTTTTTAATTCAGTGCCATACATTTTCCACTTGCGGGAAGCACAGTGTAATAGCCCTTCATGGCATAGGACTTGGCTGTTTTCCTTGGCTTCTGTCTGGCCTGTATAATTGTGCAGAATTGGCATGTTCCAGTTCATCCATTAAACAGTGCTGCCTGATGAGACTTAGGAAGCATATCTTCTCTGTGGCAGCACTTGCCATCTGGAGCATAGTCCCGCAAGAACATCTGCAATCCTCCACCACCTTGGTCATGTTTAAAAGATCCTTTAAATCCTGCCTCTTTCCCAAGGATTGAATCAGAGTAGCAAAGGCTCCTAGGTCCTGTGTGTTTGATTGTTTTTCAGTAATTGTTTTTCCTTGCAGTGTTTAGATTTTTCAAGTTGTATCCAGAGTCATAGTAAAGCTGGGTGGCTTTATCAATTCCTAAACAAATAAACAATTAGTTCTAGTTTACATGGATTCTTAGCAGAAATTGAAATTATCACATATGGACACTGTGAGCAATGTGATTTATATATTATTTATGAATTAATGTAATTGGTATTACCCACATCTCCATATGAGAATAAAAGAAGCTCATAAACAATTTTAGAAATTATAAAAATAACCAACCAATGCAACAATTAAAAACCATATAAAATCATTTATATTTTCTTCGTATACTTTTTTAAGCTGCTTGGAGCTACTGAAGAACTGGCAGCATTTAAATTTGCTAAATAAATAAAAATATATGTTGCCTGGCCTTTCCACAAAGCCAAATGGCCATACTTTGCCCTCTCCCATATGCCAAAACTACAAGACCTCATTATAACTGTTTCTGCTGTTCTGTGTTACACTATATGACTTTCAATTGAAAATACAGTAGAAAGTAGATGGTAGATCCACACATTCTAGGCTGCCAGAATAAAGTGCATTTTAATCCTGTTAACTTATCCATCTTTTTGCTTAGTTGTAATTAAAAATCTATTACATTTTCAGACAAATTTGAAACACACACAACAGTTTGTTGTGTATAAAATATTTATTTTTAATGACACTAGTGCATTTAAAATTAGAGCAATTGTTTAAGGAATACATTGGTTAATGATGTGAAATATGATAAACTATCCATAAAATTATCATAATTTTCCCCACAATAAGTATCAAGCCTGTATTTAATATTGCATGAAATTTGTTAATAAAACTTCTAAAATATCAGCAAAGGTGAGGTTTCAGCAGGGAGGTACAGTATGATTCTGATATCTTTTATCTGTTATCTGTTTTTATAAACATTTGTACGAGCCGGAACAAGGAAGACAGTTTAAATAGTTATAACAAAATTGAAGAATAGAATTACTAGGCAGATTATTATAGTCACTTATATATTGCTCTCAATATATCTATTAATCCCCAGGTGCTACATTTGGCTTGGTGGGTATTCAAAACTATATGTATTTATGTGCTTCAGATGGCAATCCCCAATATATTTACTCATAAATAAGTCTCATTACTTTAGGAAAATGTCTTCCAATGTAAGTATTCTATACTGTGTTATATTTTATTACTTTGCAGTTGTTTATATTGCTTTTGTTATTTTTCCTCAGATGTATTTGAGAGACTGTAAAGAATATTTGTGAATCTCCCTAACTTCTTTAGATCAAAGCTTCTTTTTTTTACTGAACCCATTGAGTTTTATCTACCTTATCTACTTAATGATCTTCTGTACAAAATAGCAGCTGCTTTCTCTGGAGAGTTGTCCAAATGCTAGAAATAATGTATACTACAAGCTTTAATATTTAAGGGATCACTAACATGGAGAATAAACCTAGATGTTTTATTTTTATAAAGTTAAACTACTCTTTAAGCTAGATATATAGCTTATATCTAGATATAAGCTAGATAAATAAAGTTCTATTTTATTCTTTAGAATGAAAAAAAAAACATTGATGATTTCTACATTTTCCCCACTTTATTGTCTGTATTGTGTATGTATGTTTGCATATATGTGACTATTAATTCAGACTAGGTAACTCTGAGTGATGTACAAATGAAATAAAAACAATAAGTAAGTAAGAAAGAAAATTCAAAACATCTCATTAAAACTTCCACCTTTCACAGCATTATAGAGTTTTTAAGGGCACTGGATCTTCATATAACATACACAGATTATGATAATTTCTGCTGACCACTTGTGACTCAGTAGCCATTTTATATTCTGTATAATATTTTATATCCATGTGATTTTATTGAATAAATAAATAAGAGTGGTTTATCATTACCATTGTTTTGTAAAGTGACCGTGTGCTTCCAATATCTTCATATATTGCTGCTGCTCCAATATCTTCATATATTGCTGCCTGTTTTTTTTAGCTAGTCAGCTAATCTTCATTCTGGGAGTTTATACTTCTTCTGTCACAGAGATATGGTCTTCTCTGCCTATTTCTTCCTTAGGTTGAGAGACTCTGACTGGCCCAAGATCACCTAGTTTTCATGCCTAAGATTGGACTAGAATTCACACTCTCCCAGTTTGAAGTCTAAGGTCTAACCATTACCCCAAACCTGTTCCCATGTAGCAAAGGATTTCTTTAAAGAAACAAACAAAGAACAGATACTTTCAATAGAAACCATTTTCATTTTCAATGAACGTAGCTCGGTCATACATTTATCAGTTAGAATTTAACTGAGAATATGAGTAGCAGTATTTCATGCTTGTGACAGTCAAAGAAGAACAGATATCCTATCAAATAAATTTTCAGATGACTTTGAAATATGGTGGAGCCAAATGAACTTAAAGATAGATGAAAAGACCATACCAATGTTCCTTTTGCAAATAGTATTGTATAAAAAGATAAATTTGTAAAAAGACAAATGTTCAGGAATTGATTCTGAGAGAAAGTAAAGTTATGAAAAACAACAAACCATTTGCTACATATAGAATGAGTAAATGCTGATAGAGTATCCATGTAAATGTTTAAACCTGCATAAAACCAAAATAACATAATTTTGTCAACAAATATAAAAGAAGCTAATAAGGCTTATATACTGGAAAATATTATCCTAAAAAAAGGAACTCCAAGACAATGTGCAAATGTGAAATGACTGTACAAATTCAAGATGTGAGCAAGATTTGATAATATCTTACACAGAAAAAATACAATGATACATGTGTGAGAAGTAACAAATGAACATATTTCAGAAAAGACAGAAGACATAAGATCACATAAAATAAAATAAAATTGACACAATAATTTTTTTAATATATTTTTAAAAATATCTTTCCTTTTTTATTTCAGCCAAGCATTTTTAATCAGACTAGAATGTCTAATATAGTAAGGTGATACATCTGATAATTTCTCTGATTGATTGTATTATGAGCAAAAATCTACAATAATGTTTAGAGAGACAAAGTGACTTTGAATAGAGAAGGGAGAGGAACAAGAATATACATTCTCTATGTCTCTTTAATACATGATATTTATAATCTACAATATTATGCCAAGTTCAATGATTTCCTGTAAAACAAATATCCTATATATCAGGGGTGTCAAACTCAATTTCACTGACGGCCGCATCAGGGTTGTTTTCGAACTTGGAGGGCCAGGGGATGGGTGGGTGTGGCCATGGTGGGCATGGATGGGAGTGGGTGTGGCCATGCTGGGTGTGACATGGGACTCAAGTCAGGGGCACCTATGGTGGCCAACTCCTAAGGCAGGACTTCCCTGAGACCCTCCCTCACTCTCATTATAATCTCCTTCCTTCCTTCCTTCCTTCCTTCCTTCCTTCCTTCCTTCCTTCCTTC
>JANHFL010000214.1:211797-226743 GCA_032468155.1 Oxyrhabdium leporinum
AGATGACGGATGCGATTCCGTCGAAACGTTGCGAAAGAAACCGCCAATTTTACGGCGAAAGAAACCGCCAACTTTACACGGGAGAAAACCCGAAAAGAACCGAAGATACACATACAAATACCCGCGAAAACCTCAAGAAGCATATATATATATAGTTCATCTTTCCAAACTAGCCAATACCCTATCTCTTTTTGAGTTTGGGTTCTATCATTTTATTGCTCTTCCCATCACTTAGGTAAATTATTGATTCACATTGCAGCAGCTATCCTCTTCGTTTCTCAGGTATATGTGTTATGCAATATAGTGTCCCTGTATTGAGAAAAGGAACACAATAATTTGCTGGAGAAAAGATAATGGTTGTTCTATATTTAAGTAATCATTGCTGATGATGCCCCTTTCTTGAGGTAAAAAAAATAGCTTCAGGTTATGTTGGGATTTTTGTTTTGTTTTGTTTGCTTTGCTTGTTTTGCTTAACAGTACTAGGTATTAAGTTTAAACTTCAATGAAACAGCTACAGTTTGCATAGTTTATATTAAACAATATTTATTTTAGAAAGTCTTTGTTTACTTTTGGTGATTATCAGTTTAGGAAGATTCACTAGCATAGCCTGTGGAAGAATATAAAGCCTGCTAACATAAAAGGGTATTTTTCAATTCAAAACATTCAAATGTTCAGTTCACTTTTACATATATTTTGTAAATTCTTATACAATTAACATATTTTTAAACAGGACCGGAATGTGTAACTACCATATCATAATTAATTATTAGTGTTGTTTCATTAATATTTACAATACTTTTTAACAAAACAATTGATAGGGACTCTGCTATCAACTATGGATAGAAAATTCGTAAGAAGCACAACTGAAAATTACTCCGGGAGTGTCATGATTTAGAATCTCTAAGCAATAGGATTTTACATTTTGTAGATTTAAAAAAATCAACTTTTAAATGGTTTATATAGTTCTGTGCTACATCTTCCCTACAGAACATGTGCAGTGCAATAAAGGGGAAAAATAAGAAACTGTAAACTAATACCAAAAGGCAATAATTTTTATATCACTTCATTACTGTTCAGTTCTGACTAGCTAAACCTTCAGAACTGAAGAATTGAATAAAACCAATCATGGTTTAATTATGTGATAATATCACTGATACAAATCACTCTATTTCAGAGTTTACAACACAGAGAGAGAGAGAGAGAGAGGGAGAGGGAGGGAGAGAGAGGGAGTAATACTGCACTGACAGTATATGGCTGTCTGGTAAGAGAAGCTAAAGAGAAATCTATTTATTTTAGCATTATTACATCATATTGCCTAGTTAGGAGGAAAAGGCAGACTTGGTTACTCTTGGATGAGAGACTATTAGGAAAGTCCAGGTCCTATAGCCCCTATAGGAATTAACCTGGAACTTTAAAAACATCCTGAAAGAAGGAAATGACAAATCACTTTCATATTATTCCCAGGAATCTATATGAAAGATGCATTCAAGTGAAACTTTAATTTTATGTATTATGATATATTAGCATGTACTATGATAATGTACAATGTATACCCTTAGGCTGTTGCCTGAAGTTCAATCAACTATTGTTTCTCAGGAAAAGCTATGCATTTTTTAAAAAGACATCAGCAAGAATAATATGGAGTAGCTAATCACGTATTTTCCTATTCTAATTCACAAGGAATTTAAAAAATTGCACTTCAGTCAATTTATCTGAATTTTGCAATCAGCAATTAGTGGTACGGTTGTTAGTCATAGTTCACTATATTAGATAGTGAAGATATGTATTGATCATGTGGAATAGGCAAGTGCCCTACACTCCATCAATGAATGGTGAGTGGCTACTATAATGTACATATTATTGGAATGGTCCTTTTAAAAATGAAAAACAGCCACTGAAAGACGCTTCCTATAGTAGCTGTCACCATTCAATCATTTTCAACTGAAATAGTCTGGAAAAAATATAAAGAACCATACTAAGCGAATGTAAGACTTCAGATAAAAATGTTCTGAGCACAAATTGCCGAAAGAGAACATTTTGAGCAGATGCTTCTCCTGAACTTTTCTCTGAAGAGTTCAGAGAAAATAGGTATTTTAGTCTCCTTTAAGTGCTTTATTTTGCATTAAATAAAGAGGGTGAGATTAAATCAATGTAATGTGGAAATTATTTTTCCTGTGTATTGACTAAACTCAGAAGTAGACAATATCTACTTTCATTTTTGTTCTTTCCCTACACATTCTCAATCTCAGATCTTTGAAAAGAAAGTATAAATGTGGCTAATATCAATGTATTGCTGAATGTAAATAGAGCTAAGCTAACGATAGATGATTTCCATGTGATCCATGTTTTAGGGTATCCTTGGAATGAATTAACACATGTCAGTGAGATAGGCCATGCTAATGTGTAACCAGTATGCTTATGGTTATCATATGAAATTAAAAATAACAATGGATCTTTAATTTTTTTCTTACTTTATTTCATGTCCAAATGTATTTATAGTAACACTTCATTTTGTAAGGCTGCTCAGGCTTTTAGTGTTTTCTGTGGCACCTTAATGCAGTCATTTTGGTAGTGAAGAAAAGTAATTTGCAATAGAAAGTAAATATTTGCAAAATAAAAATTCACGGTGATGATCTAAAGTAACCCTCAGTGGACCATTGTGAGGAAATGTTTCATGCTTGAAATTAATAAGTTTATAATCTGTGATCATTAAGCATATTAGAAATGTATGTGCAGCTCCATAGCCCTATAGAAATAGTGGGAAACAAAAGGTCTACAAGAATAGAACTGATAGAATAAAATGAATGTAAGCAAGATTTTATCATAGACAATGCAGGCAACATTCCTTAAATGAAGAAAAGCATTAACAGGGGTTTCAGTCTGTGCCATTCATTGGAGATAAATAGAAAATACTTTGTTTCATATCATTGTATGAAACAACCTTCTCTCTCTCTCTCTCTCTCTCTCTCTCTCTCTCTCTCTCTCTCTCTCTCTCTCTCTCTCTCTCTCTCTCTCTCTCTCACACACACACACACACACACACACACTTTCTCTCTTGCACACAAGCACCTACACACATGCTTACAGACACACAAATACAGAGTCTAAGGGTAAAAAATTGTGTATTGCATTGAAGATATGAGGCATAGGAAACAGCTACCTATAAGTTAGTTTGCTCATTTATTTGCAAGCAGAATATTCAGCTTTAGAAAAAAATAACATTTTCTGTATTTAATTTTGGTGACTCACGTTACCTCCAGTAATGTCACCTAACTACTTATATCTTTGTGGTATAAAGTGAATATGAGAATAAATCCTGAGGTTTGCTTCCCTACATGACCTTTGTTAAAGTAAAATAAAATCACTCCTTAGATCACATGTAATACCTACAAATTTATTCTAGTAGGGCTGGACATGTATTCAAAACTATATTTCTTTTAGTAAAGCTCATATATTTAATGGTTATCATATGGCTGTTAATCCCCAAAAGGGCATATTCCTTTTTCACTCTAGGCATTTAGGTTTGCTTTTAGTTTTGTCAATATCTTTCTACCACTGAAATGCTTCTCTTACTAAGGGCTGAAATATTGCAGAGTTTAATTACATGATAAGATTATTTTGATGAGCTATCCATTGTGGGTAATAAAGAACAGTTCATGTGATTGTGATGGATGCTAATTCACCACTTGTAAGAAATTTAACTATTTCAAAGTGCACCTCAAATGTTCATGTTCTGAGGCAGTTGGAAACTGATGTCGTGGGATCGTATTTTGCTCTTTTGCTTTGGGCAGAAAAATGTATTTAAGTAAAATGAAGGCTAGTTGCCAGCCTTTTATGAGTGGATAAGACTTCAGAAAAAGGACATTAAATCTTTAGGTGACCTTTTCAGCCTGGGTGACATTTAGAAGTTTGAGAACATGTACTGGGCATGCATAAAATGGTTGTCGTGGAAGAATTGCCTATTCACAAAATTGACCTGGAGGACATGGCATTTCACAAAACATCTATTAAGAAGATTGTGTAGGCACAATTTACGCATACAAGATTCTCTGTCTGAGTGTTATCCCACTGAAATAACAGGATACCATGATTGTGAGGCCAAGGGCATTCCTGCACATAAATGTAATGCTAGAGAATAGCAATAGCACTTAGACTTTTATACCGCTTTATAGTGCTTTACAGCCCTCTGTAAGCAGTTTACAGAGTCAGCATATTGCCCCAACAATCTAGGTCCTCATTTTACCCACCTCGGAAGGATGGAAGGCCGAGTCAACCTTGAGCTGAGTCAACTTTGAGAATAGTACTTTGCTTTGCAGTATGCCATATTCCTATTTTTTTTTAAAGTAGACCAGGGACTCCAGAGGAAACAAGAGATGTAATTATCATGCATTGGTGCTCTTGATAATCCCATGAACTTCCCCTGACCTATAGTCTTCATCTATAAGTATGCAAATTTGATTAGAGATAATGGATGAAAAATGAATTGAATCATTATCAGGATTTTGAAATGAAATCCTTCATCTTAAAGTTCAGACTTCAAGTGCGTTTAGTGTTTATTTTTGAAGAAAATCGAATACCCAATTGTATTACTTTTTTTATGTTATCCCCTGATATGATTTATCTCTAATATTATGTTTTCTATTACTGAAAAGCAGATGGAGGTCAGATAAAAATGTAATTTAAAAAATGCCATTCATTATTATTTTTACAAAGAATTATTATTATTTTTGCTTTTCTACTTATTTGTATATTATTTTTTTAATCTGGCCTTAGTTCTAAAACATGATACATAATATTCATTTTAATACACACATGTGCATGCATGCACAGTCACATACACCCACAGACACAGAAAGAGAGAGAAAGAGAGAGAAAATTTTTGAGAATTCTGTAGGAATACTAAACCTATTGTTTATTTTCTGCAATGATTTTTTCTTTTTGTTTTATTTCCTTTCCTTTTCAGTTTTTCTTTTTCTTTTTTTTGTCTCATTGAAGAGTATTTTAAAATTCATCAGAAACCCTTCTAGCAGCGCTTAAAGTTTCCTTTGTGTGTATTTGTGTGTGTGTTTATAAGCACGTACATGCTTGAAAATTTTTCTGTGTATGTGTTCTGCTGTATATCTCTTTACTATTTTGTGGCAAAATTGGTTACTTATACATTATAACCTTAACAGAAAACCTTATGGCAGGAATTCTCTTGTGGCACTTTCATTCTGAGATTTAATTAAAGCCAAGGAAAGATTAAAAAACAAAAAAACAAAAAAAACAAAAATTCAGATAAAATACATTCAGCCTTCTGCCACTTCTTAAAAAAAAATAAAATGATCATTTATTCTTGAAAAAGAAAAAATAGAAAAATAAAATAGTTCTTCTCAGTAAACTGAAGGATAACAGATGACCATAAAATAATATTTTGCCATTGCAGTAATTTACAACTATTAAATCTTGAAGATTGGGTAAAGATTCACGGTAGCAATAGCACTTGGCACTTAGACTGACATACCGCTTTACAGCCTTCTCTAAGCGGTTTACAGACTCAGCATATCGCCCCCAACAATCTGGGTCCTCATTTTACCAATGACAGAAGGATGGAAGACTGACTCAACCTTGAGGTGGTGAGATTCAAACTGCCGAACTAGAATGGCAACTGGCAGACAGCAGAAGTAGCCTGCAATACTGCATTCTAACCACTATAGCACCACGGCTCCAAGGTAACCACAACAAAAGCTTCTCACACCCAGAAGTAAAAAATATCTAAATCCTAAAACGTTGTTCATATATTTAGTCATAATTGCCAGTCTCTGTATCAATTTGTACATATTATTGTACTTCATCTTTGATCTTCATCTTATTTGAGTGGATATCTATGCATTAATTCTGATAGCTTAAATTATTGTTATTTCAATGCACTGATATCAATTCTGATATATTTACACAATTATGTATGGTTGTTATTAAGCTGAAGAGACCAGGATCTTGGAATGTTTTTCAGAAAAGAGGTTGCTTACAATAATTCTTTTCTATTTTGGAATGCTAGTCGTCTCAGAACATCTAACGCAAAGATTTCAAAATAGAAAGAAGCTTGAAGCTCCTCCTTTTCTCTGAATGTCAACAAACTTTCAAAAAGTCAGTTCTCCAGTACTTATTTCTGATATATCTTTTGCACAACTGATTTATCTGAAATATGTAGAACAAAGTTAATAAATAGGCTAAACAGTTTTTTGGACAAACCATCTGTCCTTGATAGGAAGCCTTTGCTAAGGTCTCTCATGTAGCTGGTGTCAGCCTTGGAATTATTGGAACTTGGATGGAACACTGACAGCTGGTTTGTGAGAGCCCTTCTTTCTGCTATCTAGTGCTTAATTCTTTTGATAATAAAGTCAGGCATTTTAACTCTAGATCAAAATGGGAGAGGAGATGTGCTTTATTAAAAATTAAATGTCAAACCATATGTATTTTATATACTAAAATTTCATTAAATATTTATTAGAAGACAAATGCAAATAAAATATAATGTACATTTTACAAAAATACGCTTTCTTTGTAAAAAAAAAGACTTATTTAAAAGTTTTACAAGGAATTTTAATAGCCCCATATATACAATTTCAGATGATTTATAAAATTCATTTCCAAAATTAATGACATTCATTTTTAAATAGTAAGTATATTTGAGTACTATAATATGCATGCTAGCTTACCAACAATAACAATGAAAGCAAACCAAGCACAACTGTTGGAAATCTTGATTTAATGAAGAGAACAGTTAAGGTGGTTGTTGATCTTTGAGATAAGAGCTATATCTTATCTTATCTTATATTTCTATATGCGCTTCAGTTTCCTCCTGTCTATTTCTCTTTTGAACTACTTCTTTTCTTCTTCTTTCTTATTTACTTACTAATAAGTCATAATCTTAAATCACTAAAATGCATGTATTTAAATATTTCACAGAGGAAGTTGATCAGCAATGTGTCAATATTCAGTAGTTTGGCTACTTTGGTGGAGATTTACATCCTTATGCTATTACACTTTTTAATTCTTGATTTAGCTCCTGTCACTTTCAGTTACAGTATCTCAGGACTGTTGAAATGCATCATTTAAAGAAGGAACAACAGAACTTTAAATAAGTAGTATTGGTCAGCCTTAAGTCACAAAATAGCACTCAGCACAGATAATTTCACATTAACTTAGTTCTATCACAGAAAAAACATTTGGGCATATTCTTGTATGCTTTTGTACTTGATGTTCCAGTATGTTCATTATATTTAGCTCTCATAATATACATTTTGTCTGTCATTTTTCCTTTTTCAATTTCTTCAAAGATATCAACATAAAAATAAAAATGCAATGTTGCTATTGGTATGATCATATAAAAAATAATATAGACGTAAAGGTTTTATTCCATATATAATCAAGGAACAAGTGACATTTAATAAAGGGAAAAAAAGATTTTGTCTATTTTAACAATTATTTAATATAACTTTTCAGTCACTTTTCTTGCACTGAACCTCACATCCAAAGCTTTGACACCAGCTCATTCAGCTAATGGTATTTAGTCACTTGTTTAATTGCCATCTACTCATAGCAATTTTAGCACCTTATTTCCACAAAAATCCTAAATAACTTGTTAAGAACACAACAAAAGCAGCACTGTAATATCCTTTCCAAAATTTCCTATATCCAATCTTGTAGGTGTTGCAGAAAGCACTCGCTCTAGTTTTTTGGGCTGAAAAGGAAAAAGCGGAGAAATGTACTCTCAGACTTGCAAGACTGATATCAGCCTTGCAAGGTGGTCCAGACAAAAGACTTCTTCAGATGAACTAATTCTACTTTATTGTAAATTTGCATTAACAGAATTTTGAAAATCTGAAAGTACATTTCTCCTCCATTGTCTTTTCAACCTGAAAAACTAGGAAAGGTCCCTTCTGAGATGTTTGGCACCCTTATGTTCCTGTTGTGGCAAAGTTGTCTCTTATCTGACTGTTCACCTGGCAAAGGTTCTTTCTCCTGTCTTCCAAATACCATTGTGTGCGGTGGTGGGATTCAAATGCGTGGCTGAGTGGTCATGTGATCGGATGGGCGTGGCCAACTCAGCATCACTCACATCGAGGGGTGCTTTGCCTCGCCTGGCCTCGCATGACCCTGGGGATGCTACAATGATCATAAATGTAAAAAATGGCATACGTCACTTTTTTTCAGTTCCATTGTAACTATGAATGGTCACTAAATGAACTGTTGTAAGTCAAGGATTACCTGTACAAAAATATAAAAATCTTCTTTGCTTGCAAAAAGTTGCCCTAAATACCAATCATTAGATTAGAAATACCTGCAAGCTGGAATTACAAATCAGGCAGGGTGCCAGAGCACCTTGAAGAACTAAAATAGTTAAAATGTAATGATAATTATCAGCAGCCAGCTCTTGCTCATAAAATGAAACCCTTTAGCAGAGAGATCATTTAAGCTCTCCAGAAAGTGGGTGGGCATATTTGGGCTGTAAAATGCCGAGCTAAAGAGACAAATTAATGAATTATATAGGGAACTCAGGTTCAAGTGTACCAAGCTTGTCAGGGTCACAATAAAATTAGTACATGCCACAGATATCTAAATAAACTTCAATAAACTTCACCATAAACATGTTACTAAGCCTTATTATCATGAGAAAAAACTAAAATGAATTGGAGGATCCACATCCCACTTCCTTTTTTAAAAAATCTTAGTGAGCAATCATGTGCCTTGGCCACTCCAAAGCAATGCAAAAGCACCAAAAGTGTTTTTTTCAAGAGGAAACTGGGTTTTCTGGAAACCAAGAAAGTCCAATTGTCTCTTGAAAAAAGCACCTTTGGGACAGCCATGACCTGGTTGACTGAAGAATCCTCATAGACAAGAGACTCCTGTGCTCAGTGAACTGACAAAGCACCCTTTCACATCCAGGAGAAGCAACCCTTAAATCCATTTGCACCACTTAAAGATACCAGCTGGTCTCACTCACCTCACAAGATACCCTAAAGAAATCATCCAGATTTAAGGAAAGATCACATGCCCCCAGAAAGGCAGTAAAAAAATCAGTGCCAAGCTTGCAACCTGCCTTGTGGAAGTACACCCCAAAAGGACAGTGCCAAGAGCCACTAAAGCAGTGAAGGAAGACCCCCCCCTCCCCAGATAGAAAAAGAAACCATGAGGCAGGAAAACATTCAAACACAATACAAATAATTAAATCACAACAGTTTAAATCCTTTTAAAATTAAAACACAAGCCTTGTCTGGCTTATTGCCCCAGATAATAAGCCTAACTACAAAGAAAGCAATTAGCACCAGAATGTAGCAAAAGAGCAAACATAGTAGCTGCTGCTTGTTAAACCAATTACCAGAACAAATAGACACAGGAACTAGCCAGATTTCTCAACCCTGCTTCTTTTAGGAACAAAGATTAACCTTTTTCCTTCGAAACAAAGCTGAATAGGGAAACTTATCCCATCAATAAACACAGTATTAAACCTTAACAAGCACAGAATTAAACTTCTCCAAAAACCAGTTTTAGACCAAAACTCAGAAAGGGTATATAAACTCACGTTTCAATGTCAATCTTTCTAGCTAGCCAAGAAGTCTTGCTGAATATCACTCATTTTGGTTCCTTGTCATTAAAAGCTTCTTTCCAGCAGCTCTGCTTCATTATTCAATTATTTCTTCAAAGTGCTGATCCTTACTTACCGTCTGGAAGAACTCCAACGGGGGAGTATTTCCTCCCGACAGCAGTGTAAAAAGCTTAAAACAAACCTTCCCCTTTAAGAAAGTCAAGCCCCCAAGAAAGCAAAGCAAAGTATCAGCAAAGGAAGGGGGGGAGGGGGAAACAGGAGAAGCTCAGGCGACAGTAAGTCTGGACGTACTGCCAAGAACCTTTAGCTGTTACAATAACTGAGAGGCAGTTTCTGTAAGAAAGGCTAGAAACAACACCAGAATGTTTCCTTCCTGCCTTCCTTACAGGATTAGCTCTGTAAAGTGGAAAAAAAACAAAAGGAGATTTCTTCCAACAGCCGGTTTTCCGAACTGTTTGGAAAGTTAAAAAATGGTTCTCCCAAATAGGTGCGAACCGTCTGAATCTGACACTGATTGTGTGGCTTCCATCAATTAAGTCTCACTGCTTGAACTTAAAGCTGTATGTGTAAACAGTCTTAACAGCCTTCAAAAATACAAAAGCTAATTGAAGCTTTTACTATTCTATTGCAGGACGGCTGCAGTGGAAAAACTTAGATTCAAAATCCCTTTAAATCTCAGATAGCTGAACCTGCATCTTATCTTCTTGGCCAACCTGTATTGGAAAGGCAGATTTTATGCTGTAACATGGAGCTTATGTATAATATTTAGAAATTAGTAAAAACACATAATAAATTACAGGATAAATTATCTTTTCCTGACTGTCAACACATAAATGTGAATGCCCAAAGTTAACACAATTATCCTGCATCATATAGATAAATGATAAATAAGAACACAGATACCCAAAGCTTGATGTAGACATGTCTGCAACTACATGTAGGTGTTGATGCCTACTTACACTGGAAAGGGGTTGATGGGTAAGTGTAGGTTGCAGATAATTGCAATGCACATACCTCCCAAATCTCAACTATGTGTTGTATGAAGAGCCACGTCCTACATGATGATTGATTGATTCAACTCCAGTTGGAAGGTACATTCAAAGAACACAGTGGAGCAGCCAGAGCAGGAATGTCAAACTCGCGGCATCACAGCAGCATCACATGATGTATCGTGACTTTTTTCCCTTTCATTAAACTAGGCGTGGGTATGATCAGTGTGTGACGCATCTGTCCCGTGGGCTGTGAGTTTGACAGCACTGAGCTAGAGGGTTTAAATATAAATGCAACAGCTATGCAAACATCTCCATGTTCCCTGACATGCAGTGACACAACAGCTGTAAGCTTAAATCTCTATTCCTTCAGTATTGCAAATTAATATATTTGAGACATCTGGCACATAGCATTTTGTCTCTGATTAGAAATCTTTTGAATATACAAATACTTATGTCAAGGCTTTTCACTGCTGGTAGTCCTTCACTTACAACCATTCATTTTGCACCATTCAAAGTTACAGCACTGAAAAAAAGTGACATATAACAATTTTTCATACTTATGCCCATTGCAGCATTCCTGTGGTCACATGATCAAAATCTGGACACTTGGCGACTGGCATGTATTTATGATGGTTGCAGTGTCCCAGGGTCATTTGATCATCTTTTGTAAGTTTCTGACAAGCAAAGTCAAGGGAGAAGTTGGACTCACTTAACAACCATATTATAACTGAACAACTGCAGTGGCAAGCAAGGTCATAAAATGGGGGAAAATTCACTTAGCAACTGCCTCCCTTAGGCTCAGTTTGGACTCAATTGTGGCCATACATTGAGGACTCCTATATAGCAGGTATGTGTAATGAATGGGACGATATCAAGAAGGAACAGCAGGTGTGATATTGATTTATTCCTTGGGTTCTTTTCTGGTCTGTAGGGTCTAGCTCTATTTCCAGTTTTCTCATTCCTGTCAAGTGATTGCTGCCCTGCCCCTCTAAATTCAGCCCTTTTTCATTAAGAATGTCTTCAGATTGCTAGAAGTATATGGAAAGAATCAGCTTCATATGAGAAATTATCTACTATATGCCTGAAGATTTTGCCTTGATATTAAAGGTTAAGAATATATATCATGTATGTATGTATGCATGCATGTATGTATGTTTGGAAATCCCCCTCCTCGTAAGTTAAGTATATCTTATTTCTCTGTCTGTTTTAAACCATGTGTATAAGATGTGACAATTGTTCTTTTAGATTTCCCATTTCATTATTGACTGTTATTGCGGGGTTGTTGTTTTTTTTTGGGGGGGGGGAATCTTCCAGATTGAATTTATAATGCTGAAGTTAATATTTGGGTTTTATATTGGTTTTTATATTTTTTTTGATAAACATAAGTTTTAACTTGGAATCCATGAAGTCATTATGCAATTGATTGCTTAAGCCAAAATGACTATGGAAAAGTAAGGTAAACTGATGACATTTAAGTGAAATGATTGTGCCTGAACTAGTCATGTGTAGGCATAGCAAACATATAATGGAACTGAATTTTGCATAAATTCACCTTTCCGCTTGAATAAATATATGAAAATATAAAATACATTTTGTAGGAGATTATTACCCTTTAAAACCAATTATTCTTATTTATTTTTTGAACTGACATTTAAATACAAGATAGGTTGTGTTCTTTGCAAAGTTTGTAAAAATCAACATAGAGATTAAAAATTAATAAGAAACTTTAACAGTTTCAGAATCTTAATGACTGTTTTTTATTTTTTCAAATAACTTTGGAAAGCTGCATACCATACATATTGCTATTCGATATTGATGCTGCTAATTTGTTGGTGGAGCGGTTAAAATTATCATAAACAAAATGGTAGAAAATGGAGTTCTGAACAACAGATATTTTCCCTAGACAGGGAGAAAGCTCTTCTGAGAATGTTTGATTCAGCTACATAATATACTGTATATTACCAATATAGATGCTGGGGAACCTGCATTCTTCTTAAATCTTATTTTCTCTCCAGATATCAAATGATCAATAAACAGAAATATGGTTCTCTATTTTGTTAGGAGCAGTTCTCACTTTCTCATTTTCTTTAAGCTTGTCTCCTTTTAGAATTGAAAAATCTCTAATTCAAGAATGGAGAAACTCCTTTATTTTATGTGGAATTTTTATGTGGAATATTTTTAAATAAATTTCTTCATTTGTTAGGTTTAACTATTAAAGACTAAAAAAAAATCCACTAAGTTTTACAGCTGGATTATTAATGAATGGTCTTCTCTGCAAAAAAGAATATATTATTGTTGTTATCAATTTATTCATCATTCTTAGCGGTATATTTTTGGATTTTTTTAAACTTACTTCTGGATAGTCCTTTGATGTCTTTGGTAGAAATTATGTGACTTTGAACACAAAGGTTTTGGTAACCTATACATTAATATTTGTACTTTTTATTTTGTTTTATAGTATGTTATTGTTAAGCATATTTCTTCAATACTTGCACAGAACGTTCAATACTTTCTATTCCTCAATATCCACATTTCTTTTATTATTTCTTAATCACAATAATACTTCAGTGTTTATCCAGAAGATGAAAGTATTGAATAGTTGCACCGGTACAAATATTTACAAGATTATAAAACAGCAGTCATATTTCTTCATGCAGCAGTCTTTATTCAGCCAATTTCCACTGGTATTAAAGTCTAAATAAGCTATATATTAGAAGTAAACCAGTCTCTGTATTTTGTAAGAAATTTTTGTCTTTGTGATTTTAGGTAAATGAGAACTCAATACCTAAATGATTAGCGTATCTGCTTTTTTGTACTTTCCATTGTGGATTGTAAAGGGTGAGATATTCAACTTCCTTCTTCTTATTTCCTCTACTTATATTTACAGGCAGAAAATACACACAATTATACTTAGGGAAAATTGAATCAAAAAAACTTACCTTTTCCCTATTATAAATAATTCCAAAGCTGAAGCCTTAAAGCACAGATTCAATTGATATGTAGGTTTCTTTGATAGTAGCTGTTCTGTTTGTCAGATGAAATATGAACTCTTGAAGCTTGATTGCCTAGTGGTTCCATTATCACACTGCATACAGAGAAAAATTGATCTGGAAGGAGCAGAAATAAGCATTCTAATTAGTTTCATCTTTCATTTAAAAGAAAATCAAAGGATTTTTTTTTCTGTTTGTTTTGTCAGTCCAAAAGCTGCCAAAATGCGTTTTGAGAATGCCTTGTTCCTTTATAGATAGTGAAAGAAATGATATTTAAAGACATCTGAAATTTGTCTCCAGTAATCAAAGTTAATGTTTCATTGACTTTGAATTACTGGAGAACAAAATCAAACTATATAATTCTTTATGAATTTAGTTAAATTTGTTGTCCAAATTAAAAGTAAAAACATTTAATTATATTGTATGGAATTGAATTATGTTTTCTTTTCTTTTTTCATTTTAAGCTAGCTTTTTAAAGTACATCACCTTTTTGATATTGCAAAACAACCTTATTAATCTCAGTATACCAAAATCTGGTATACCTTTTCAAACTAATATATTTTTATTATTTTATTATTAAACAGACATTGTTATAGTTATATAACTATATATATAACTATATAAATTATATATATATATATAACTATATATAGTTATATATATGGTTATATATACACACACACACACACACACACATACATACACATACATACATACACACGCACACATCTTGTTAGTCTGAAAAAGTATTATTAGCTTTATTTGATTGGTTTAGAAGTTTAGAAGTTTTACATTCAGCTGGTCTTACTTGTACTATCAGAAAAATAGTAAAAGGCCACAAAGCGCAAAACAACAAAAATTGATTTTTTTAGGCATTTAAACAACATGAATAACATCAAATGTGGTAGGAAATCAGATTTAACCATGCTCTCTAATCGCCTTGACTTTTGGATGTTGGTGGTGAGTTGTACTTACCTTTGCTTTAATTCAAGTACACTGTTAGGTATGATCCAAGAATTTTAAGTAGAGCTAGAAAGGTACAAAGTAATAGCTATACATTCATGCAAACACAAGTTTTGCTCCCATTCATTCATCCATCCTGATGGAAGTATGGATGTTTGTCAGGAAAATTTTGTGAGGAAAAATCAGCTGCCCATTGTCTATTCATTTTGTAGCCTTGTATGTTTTCAGCTTAAGTCCAGAAGAAGTTGTTCAAAGGCAACCAAAATGTCTCTGGAGGAGGGTCAAGTAGTATATTTTATAATTTATTAAAAATACAAGCCAATACATTTTCTCCTTCCCCTCTTCTTTCTTTCTTTCTTTCTTTCTTTCTTTCTTTCTTTCTTTCTTTCTTTCTTTCTTTCTTTCTTTCTTT
>JANHFL010000215.1:0-14572 GCA_032468155.1 Oxyrhabdium leporinum
GATTTGAACCGCTAGATTGAATCAGCAGAAGTGGCCTGCAGTTCAACACTCTAACCACTGCGCCACCTAGGCTCAGGTATCCTTAAACACAGCCTCCAACACTGATTAGGAACTGTGTGGCAATCCCACTCCCACTTCTGCCTGATTGGCAAATGAGGAAGGGGCAAGTGAAGTAATGAACTTTTGCCAGGATTATCCTGATGTGTGAGCTTATGGAATGTCTGCTGTTTTCTGGGGAAAGTGGCCATTTTCAAAACTATGATTATTGATCTGTGCAATCTGACTGTGGGGGTGCCAGGAACGCTTGCAAAGGAATTTGCCTGGATTTCATGACCAATCAGATTAAGAGTTTGTCAGAAGGCAACCAATGAGTGAAGAGGGTTTATTAAGAACCCTTATCCAAGGCACTCTAGAAACATAGTGACACCATTGGCTAGTGCAAAATACAGCATTTTTTTTTAATTCATGAAGAGATAATAGTATCAATAAATGGTCAATTAAGTTACAGGAATTGTAATTGGGTCATTATGGGCCACAGCCTAACATGAAGCTCAGTGACAAACAACACAGCATTGTTCTCCTCATTATGAAGGTCACAGGAGTAATGGAGGCTGATTATATTCAGGGGTAAAGAAGCATCTAATATTATTCTTTCTCACGCAGAAGTCAGCATACAAAGAGTCATCACCCGAAAACCTTGTGTGTCTCATGCAATCTATAGAAGCTCAGACCATTTGAGAATAGTTGGTTGGGATAAACTTATAGGGAATGTTTTTGTGGTGAATCTATATACCAGTAAAACTCTCAGGTCTGTTTGCAACCTTTGATTGGGTAAAACGGTGCATCATAAGGCAACAATTTTTGAATTAATGTACCTCAAATGAGTGAACTTAAAGAATGCATCCAAAATCCAGAATCCATGTAGGATTGTAGGATTGAAATTTGGCAAAGTTGCGGCCACTTCAGTGTTGCTATACTGCCATGCCACCACATTGCCACACACAGCTGTGGTCACCTGATTGTCATTTTCAATGCTTTCTTGCAGTTTCCCACAAGGAAAGTCAATGGGGAAGCCTGCAGGAAATAGGAAGTTGCTTCCACTCCCACTGCTGTTTTGCCTACCGGTGGTCATTCTGTTTCTGTTTAGATAAAGAAATTATGGCCCAATGTGTCAGAGGTTATCTAGTATTTTCTATTACCAAATAGAAATAGAAGCCCAAATTAGAGCTACTCTCTTCTTGTTTTGATGTTATCTTGGCAAAATGTTTCAACTTTAGTTTATTTTGAGATGTTATCTGGTATCAGCCCCCTAACCTGCTGTATGTCAAATGGTACATTTCCGGGTATTTCACTAAGCATCAGCTCAAACCATATTGATGTTTAAGTGGAAATAACAACTATTTTATTTTCTCTGTTATGGATTTAAGAGAGCAAATGTTGATTAATACGGATTTATTTCAATGCCATTCAAAAACTCTTATTTGGAAAAAAGCTACATCAATAAAAAGTTAGCGCCATATGTACAAAAAATGTGACCACAACCTTGGCTACACCAATAAATACACAGTATCATAAATCCCCTTTATGTTGAAGGTAAACTTAAAAAAAAAATCATAGCTGAAAAACAAAAATGTTCTGGATGTAATGTATTGATACAATGTTGTATCGATGTAATGATGTATTTTGGTCCTATCTATAGAAGAAAGGATAACTCCAAATTGTGGACACAGAATTTCAGCCCATCATGGATATTACCTGCCACTAATTTTAGAGCAACAGCTCCATTAAAGCTGACAATAAAGGTAGAAGAATAGTGGGAGGTATAATAAAGAGGAGAAACTCCTTTTTCTATGCCCAGTCTATCCAACTATTGTTGCAGAAAGTCAACATTTCATCCTCTGATCTCATTGCTATGGTCCAATCAGGCTTCTGAACCAGAGATGTTCACTACAGGACTTTTTCCTGATTTGGAGAGAATTTTCCTGTGGAAAGAAATGAAAAATAAAGATTTGCTTGACTTTCCTTCTTCAGTTTCTAACTATGGAGGGTTATATTATTGCAGTTCAGAGTTTGATTTGTCTCTTTTTTCAACCTTTTCATTTTTAAACTAGTTAATGAATTTGGTCCTAAAATGAGATCAACAAAGAGGTTAAAACCTCAGAGTTGAAACCTTAGTTGAAACCTCAGAGATCCAACCAACATAACTGTCAAGTGATCCATAATCAAAATTTTGTTTCCCTTTTTTTACTAGTCCTTCAGGATTTGACCATTATTCAGAAAGGGTCACTTAACCCCTTGCTTCACTCTTATTTTCTGAATATAACCCACGTCGTCGTCCCCCCTAAAAAAATATTTCTCTACACTCAACAAATGCTAGGAGTTTCTGAGCAAGTTATTTTTTAAAAAAGAAGAAAAAGCATTTGACCCTGTGAACTCTTCCATAATTAAATGGAACATGGAACATTTAATTATTTACACAGATATTCCACATTTGCTTGCTGAGGAATTCCTAAAAACTGTGGCAATCAACAAAACTGCAAGCCATGTATGATGTTAAATAAAAATGACTTGTATCACCTGAGCTAACAAGAGATTGGCTACCCCAAAGGAACCATCAAACTTAGCCAGGGTGGGGGGAAAAAACCATCTATGTATGAACCAAACTGGTGGAATGGAACCAACCCAAGTGAGGGTTCCACAAGTGAGTTGTAGAAAAGTCACCTTAGAAGAGGGGTAGGACTAGGATTCCTGTCTCACCACCTTTCTTTGGAGTTTTATGTTCTGTGACACTCATCTTTGACTCCTACATACCAACTTACCCATTGTTCTCAACTCCTGTTGTAGACCTCTTACACAGAATATTCTTTTTGCAGAACATCAAGAAGCCACAGCGGCGCTTGTAATAACAGAAGGCATCTATCAACAAGAGGATCAGCAGAATTGCCAACCCAATTGCCAAAATGCTGCCCCATCCCAAACCTCCATCTGGAAGGAAAGAAGAATTTCTGCTTGAACCAACTGATGGAAAGATGATTGAAACATCAAAATTTTCTTCCAAAACTAGAGACAATAAAGATACCACTAGCACTCTAATCCATGCACCCAAAACACTGAAAGGAATTTTATTTGCTAAATTATACTGAGTCTTATCCATTTTAAGGGACAGACATAAAATAAAGTTAGGCTTAATGGGGAAATAACACTATGCATTTGCTAATTTTCTGAGTTTTTCTTCCTTTCTCCAAAACAAAATAAAGACCCATTTATTTAACTGACTCAGAAAGTTTTCAATTTTAAATCTGTGCTGTGTAAATTTAAAGATTTACAGTACTTTTCTTTTAAAGTGAGTGATTTCAGTAAATATATAGTTTGGTGTTATTCCCCACATGCAAAATAGATCACCAACTGACTAATTCAGTGACAGTGAAATTAGAAGACAGGACATTTTGATTAATATTCTCCAGGATGTGACATAATTCCTCACCAGTGGCTCATCTAACTATCATCATCTATACTTCAAACATAGCTCAAAAAGATGGAGACATAGTTTAAAAAAAAAACGTGTAAACTCAAATGGCAGCAGCACCCATGCAAAAACAGTAGGAAAAATGGCAAAACCCTGCAAAATGACTTTTATTTTTAAGTGGGTTTTGAAACAAGAAATTCTCTCAAACTGTCACTAAAAAGACTCTTGTGATATATATTGCACCACAAATCTTACTGCAAATTGAGGATACCATATATACTCGTGGATAAGCCCATTCATAGGTAATGCAGCCCTTAACATTTTCATATGCTTTAATTTTCACAATAGGCTTATCTGGGGGAGATACGTTTTTCTTGATATTTTAGTTAGAAATTTGAGGCTTACCTGTGAGCATAGGTGGGATATATGGATAATTTTTAAAAAAAATATTATCATATATACTTGTGAATAAGCCAGTGTCAGCCGTTTGAGATGGTCCAGACAAGAAGAACCAAGCATCAGTGTTAGTACTATCTTTATCATAAGATTATAGTTAACAGAACCTTGCAACTCTGAAAATATATCTCCCCCCTCACCTTTGCAGTCTAAGAAACTAGGGAGGGTCCCTTCTAAGATGTTTGCCATGTCCTCCTTTCTTCTGCAGGTTCAACTACCTTTTATCTGACCACTGTCTAGTAACACCTTATCTACAAGAAAATATAGCAGTCATTTTTACTTCTTCACATAACTCATCTTAACGTTCAAAGAGAAAAGCCAATCTATCAGAGCAATACACAACTCAATGTATTGCAGTACAGTGCAGAGCAATGCATTCCAACACAAAGCATTTGAGAAAATTGTATAACACCACTATTTAATTAGAATGATTTTCCCAAAGAATTCTGGGATCGTAGTTTAGCCACAAGGCTGTTCAGAATTCTGTAGAGGAAATTGTGATGTTCTCACAGAATTACAGTTGCCTGAATTCCTGATGAGGCAGAAGAAAAGTTAAGTTTATTTTACATTTGTTGAATAGGTATCTTGAATCCAATCCAACTGTTCAAGAGTAAATGTTGATCCTTCACCTTTTTCAATGGGAACGCTCTTCTTGGTGGTGCCTACTTCGTTAGCAGCAGTTATAACAAGTTCTGGAATGTCCTCTTGTGGTGTTGGTGTACCCTAACACCAAAATAAATTTTAAAAATTAATCTCCCTTCTTAAAACCATCCAATCCAAGCTATTAGAAAAAATCTTCACCAAATTCAGAGAAGCCAATTTAGAACTTTGCATACAACAAGTCAAACCTTCTTTATGGCTACAGACCAGAAGTAAATCTGTCCTTTGTCACCTGTCATTGTAGGTCTCATATCTTGTTCCCCACCCTCCAAATATTGTAGGTTCTCAGCACTTTAAGGTGTTGCCTAATAAGAGAAGCAGAAGAAGAAAGTTCCCAGGAACCATAGCTTCAAATAGTGTCTTGAAGGGAGGGTGAAATTGGTTCTCTAACAATCACTGCTTTCTCACTTTCACCATCATCTCTTATAAGTGCTCTACTCTGTGTTCACTGATTGGTGAACCTCCTGAGTTTTCATTTTACACTTATAGAATAAACCTGCTCAGTAGATTTTAATAGGCTGATGTCACTTGTTTACTTAAGCCCTGGTGCTTCAGAGCTATAGATCGGGTTGGTCAACTAAATGCTTAAAAAAAGGAAGTTTAATCATTGGCATCTAGCCAACAGGATCAGAGTGCCAACAAACAGTTGCTGGTGGTGGTGGTGGCAAGAGTTGATTATATAGAAAACTTTGTTAATTCAGAAAATTGGATTGTAATTAATGAACAAGAGCCTCAGACTGGCAAGACCACAAGTTTTCCAAATCCAGTTAGAGCAACAAAAGAATAAACAGTTTGGAATGTAAAAATGGAATACAAAATTAGATATGCTAGCCAAAGAAAAACAATGATAGATGGAGGGAAAGAAGGAGAGAAGGAAAGAGGAAAGGAAGCGAGGGAGAGGAGAGGAGAGGAGAGAAAGAGAGAGGGAAAGAGAGAGGGAAAGAGGGAAAGAGGAAAGAAAAAAAGGATGATTCTAAAGATTGGGCACAGTTTAGAAAGCAAGAAGCAGCCTGTAATCAGGATACACGCTCAGAAAATAGTATAAATTTTGTCAGAATTTGGGAAGTGTTGAAATAAAGAGTCTTGAAAAAGTCATCATGGAAAGGGGAAGAAAGAACCTAACCATAAAAAGGACCATTAACCAATGTTTTTCATTTCCTCTCCCATTCCTTCCTTCCTTCTTTCCCCATTCCTTCTTTCTTTTCCTCCTTCTGTCATAAGAATTTAGAACAGCAATATAAAGCTGACTCAAGTATTGGCAAGTTCACCAAATGTCACGTCTCACCTCAAAGAGAAACCAATATGTGTGTTGGTCCTGCGCTATGTTTTTGATGGTATCATCTTCAAAAATCTTCTCCTTCCAAGCAATGGAGACAGAAGGTGAGGGGTTGGCCAGGACGGTGAAGTTGAGTTGGATGGGATTCCCAGTCTGGGTGACCAAAGGTACGCTTGTAAGGAGCTCTATTTTAGGAGCAACTGAATGGGAGGACAGAAATATATATTGAAATATGTCGTGAATTTTATATTTGGTTCCCACATAGTCTTAGGCCCCAAACTATCGTTTACAAACCATTTACAGTATGGTTTCTAAAGTTTACACCAAGAAGTACTGCAAATCAGTTGGAGTACAAAGAATGGAGTAATGATAAACCAAAGATTTATCTTTATTATTTGAGGGGGGGGGTGTCTTTTTTTAACCTTGAAAAATAATATTGTGGAGATTTTGACAGTAAGCTCAAAAATTTACACTTCTTATCATGAAAACAACTCAGTGTTCTGTGCTCAGAATCTTTTTTTTTTATGTTATACTGAGCATCAACGGTATAATTTCAGTAATTGTCTGTAGCTATGACCTGTTTTTTGGTTTTTTTTAAAGAAAATGTTTTCAATATCTAAAAAGTAGGGAAAGTCAGGGGCAGGCGTCAACTTTTCACCTCTGGGGTTTTCCAAATCTGCTTTCAATATTCAGAGTATTAGTAAGCAATCTTCAAAGATTCAGAGGAAGCAATCTTCCTGTGAGAATGAGGAAGGCTGAGTGATGCTAGCAAGTTTCCCAACAAGAAGCTAACTGCGACACAGTGGAAATGTTGTCAGAGTGCGAGGGATGGTTGGCCATCTCTCTGTGTCAATTCAGAGTGCGAGGCTGCAACTAACATTAGGCTGGAATCCAAGGCTAATTCTAAGCACACAAATTTAGGAGAACGTGGTTGAAACCGGACCTTGATGTTTTTGTCTTCTAGATGAAAACCTACTGCTTTACTCATATTGTCAATGAACTACTGCAAGGGTGTCAAACTCGCTGCGTCACGTTGCCATCACGTGATGCTTCTCAATGTTTTTTCCCCTTCGCGGAACTGGGGACCGTGGCCTGCACGTGGTGCATCCGGCCCGCGGGCCACCAGTTGGACACACGTGGTCTACTGCATTTAGGAATTCCATTCCAATAGAAAAAGAGCCTCACAGGTTGCATAAACTGGCCCGAGTGACTTCTATCTCCTGCCGTAATTTTATTTATTGATTTGTCATATTTATATAGCCACCGATCTCAGAGTCATTACTTCAGGCAGCGTACATTAAAAAATTAATCATAAAAATGAACAATTAAAAATCCAGCAATTAACTCACCAATTAAAATTACCAATAATGGAGCACTCTGCCTGCAAAAACAGGCTCCCAAGCTCCATTTTTTGGCTCCGGCGGCTTCCTGCAACCCTCTGCCAACAAAAACGAAGCTCCGGAGAGCCACACGTGGACCACCTGAGCTCTGTTTTTGCTGGCAGACACACTGTGGGCCAATCCTTTGCCGTTTCCAGGGTGGCCCCACGGGCCAGATCTAAGGCACCTCGCGGGTTGGATCTGGGCCCCCGGGCCTTGAGTTTGACACCCTTGGTTTAGGCCATCTAACTATTGAAATGTAGGGTCACTTATATTATTTAAAAGAACCAACCGATACTGGACCAGTATATGCCCTCACATCCATTGCTAATGTGATAGTTCAAAGCCTGGCACCTTTGGGGGAGAGGAGGTATAACTAGTTCGTCTCCTTGTAGTGTGCCCTAGTATGGTATTTTTAATGCGATTACAACCTCCATTATATTCTAATGCAATTAAGCTTTCTCAATTGCGAAATTGAGCTTTCTCAATTGCGAAATTGAGCTTTCTCAACTGAGAAATTGAGCTTTCTCAATTTGCATTTGACTTTACTAATTTCAACTAAATAGAGCTCGCACAAAAATGTGAGGTTTTTATAGATTTTTATCTTAACGTGTTTACTTTGCAAGCTTTCTGCTCCAGAATTCATTATTATACAGACTTAGCACATATTCTGAATGGTGGCCCATATTCAAAATGTTCAGAAGTCCAGTTTTTGGCATTTACATGTCAAACTCATATCTGGTTCGACACGAGTTTTGAAAAATGACCATTTCGTAATTCTGTATGCCTATAAATTCAGCTGAAAGAAAGACTTCTCTATCAAATTGATACACATGTCCATTCAAAGTTTCCTAGACTTCACCCTGAATGTGATCCAGGCCTCCTTGTCAAAATCAGATTCATAGCATGCCAGCCTAATTGTCAGAGCCAATTTAATGTAGTTGTTAAGGCATCAGGCTAGAAATTCTGGAGATCATGAGTTCTAGTCCGCTTGGGCACAAAGCCAGAAGGATGACCTTGAGCCAGTCAATCTCTCTCAGTCCTAGGAAGAAGGCATTTCCGAAAAATCTTGCCAAGAAACTGCAGGGATTGCCCAGCCATTCTCCACGAGTCAACACTGGTTTGAAAGCATTCCCCCCAAAAAACCCCACCGAAAGAAAAATCAGTGCTCCCTAACGTGGTACGGTGCCATGAGACAGAAAAAAAGAACTTACATTTAATGTTGAGTGTAAAGTTTGCAAAAGCTACTTCATTGCGTTCTTCAATGGTTGCCTCACAAATGTAAATACCAGCATCTGATAACTGGGTGTTCTCGATCAGCAGCGTCCCATTTTCAACGAATAGCTGCCCTGTAAACCCAAAAGAAATGACTATGATAATTAAATCTGTCTCTAATGTGATTTGCAGCCCCAGGCAGTCTTGAGGCGAAATGAAACTCATCAAACTTTATGTAAACACAACTAATTAGAAACAAGAACTAGTTTCCTTCATTTTGAGGACTCCCCAAAACACAGCAACTAGATAACATATGTGCTTTCTGAATCCATTTCAGACAGTTTTCAGGTTTAGGCATGGGGTGGGATTAGTCATTTTTGTGAATGACCTATGGCAGAACTTGAAAGGGGTGTGCACAACCCTACTTTCCTGCTCAACAATAGTTTCTGAAGACACTGATCATGATATTCTTCTGGATCTCCTGTGATGTCCAGAAGTATTAGGGGCACCATTTTGCAGTTATTTCCCCCTCCCTCCCCATTCTTGAGTTGGTAGTTTCAATCAGTTTATGTAAGGAAGCAGAAGTTGGTGTCAAGCACAAAAACAACACAGCAAAAACAAGTCCAATCTTTTATTTGCTTACATCTAATGGACAGAATCTTGCCAAATTAAAGCCAGATACTGTATATCCTGAGAGATTCTATGGTGTGGCTATCCTGAGCCTCTTCCCCCTTCCCCCATCCGGCACAGGGCTGTGCAGTTTCTGAATTTGGCTATTTCTGTGGAATATATTCTTTTCTCCCTGAGAAAGCTCTGTGTTGCCAAGACTCCCTACACCACTTCTTCAGGTGCACAATTCATCACAGGATCCTCAATATAGAGAAAGTACTGTACAGATGTGGCCTTGAAAAGGAAATTTAGTGATTACTGTGTAAACATCCATTTAGCCTGGATAGACAGAAAAAGGTGAAGAAAAAAATCATGCTTTGATTGTCTTTCATATAAAGGGGGAAAGGAAGAATATCAGACTTTCAAAATTGTGTTATAATAGTCTGAAATAATAGAGCTTTGGTAGTTGATAAGCTCAATCCTTTCTCTATTTCATTTAGCATTTACATGGAAATGTAGCGAGAGATCTTCTGATATCCCAGCTATTGGTACATCAGTATGTTGCTGATACCCAACTATAGCTCTCCAGCCTGGGGCAAATTTGTAATGCAGTGAAAATCTCTATTCCAGTTGAGAGGATCTGGATAGGGAGAGGCAAAGTATAAATAATGAAATAAATAAAACATGGCTAAAAGTGTGTTTTTTTTAAAGGAGGAGGAAGAGACAAAATTCATCCTCCAAAATATGAGAAAATGTAGAAAATCCTAGTTTCACATAATATATTATAGCCCTGGACATTTTCTAGCTTTGTAAAATTCAGGATGGCCTTTACCGTCTCCAAAAATATTACCTGTTGTCCCCCCCCCACCCAAAAAAGTTGTCCCTTTTGTTAAATAGAGATCTCCATAAATAATCTCATACTCACTTTCCTTAATATTTCTGATGTCCTGGTTTTCAAAAATCCATCTAATAGTTGGTAGTGGTATTCCTTTAACCAGGCAGCTGAATTCTACCTTTTGGCCCTCTTGAACTTCCTTTACCAGATCCATTGTGTTCACAAACGTAGGTTTCTCTGTGGATCAAAGGCAGATATTAGAAAACAAGAAAGTGAAAGAATTACTAAGGATGGTCTACCTCAACAAGATGCCTCACCTTACAGTAGTCCATCATTTCGGGATGCAACAAAGACCATTAAGCCACTATGAACTGACACCCTGTTTTGAAAGTGTTCCTTTATGTTCTGAGTGACACCTAGGCTTCAGTAAGTGTTCAAAAAGTGAATGTCTTTTCTGAACCGTGAGAATGAAAACTTGGAAGTAAAGAAGAAACTAAACTTCCTTAAATAGATAAGAAACCATTAAAGAGTCTTCCTTCCTTACTAAGAAAAAAAAAAGGCAAGGTTATTACATCAGTCATGTGATATGAGCCGTGATGGCGCAGTGGTCAGAATGCAGTACTGCAGGCTACTTCTGCTGACTGCCGGCTGCCGTTAATTGGGCAGTTCAAATCTCACCAGGCTCAAGTTTGATTCAGTCCTTCCATCCTTCCGAGGTTGGTAAAATGAGGAGCCAGATTGTTGTTGGGGGCAATAGGCTGACTCTGTAAACCGCTTAGAGAGGGCTGTAAAGCACTGTGAAGCGGTATATAAGCCTGCTATTGCTATTACAGCAGCCATCTTGATTTTTTTCAACCCCGCTCCCTATGGGTGCCTTAGTGTTTGCACAACATTCTGAATCAAATCAATGCATTTCATTTAATTGTATTACTGTCGTGAGACAAGTAATATTAAAGATGCACACATTCAGTCCTTTGCTTATTTGTTTGATATACTACCTGATTCAAACAATTCTTAAAAGGAAAGAAATGAAATAAAACATGAAAACTGAATTCAAGATGAAGAAGAAAGCTTTAGGATAACCCACTAACTATATTTACTGCTGAACAATCTGTAACCTTTGAAAGTAACACAAAACTTAACTTTATATAAGTGATGGATTTTTCTGTAGACTAAAACAGAAAATACATAAAAGTTGGCAGAGGATGCCAACAATTTAGCTAGGAAGAGGACACTGGGGGTGGCCCACATTTGCTTTAAGAAATGAGAAAGCTAAAAAATTTCCTAGAACCTTCTTGAAACTTGAATCTTCAAGGTCTGATATTTTCTTCCTTGGCATGCTCTGGAAATCATCATCATCATCATCATTTAATGACCCCATAAACCCTTGCGGGGTGAATAGAGCTGAGTGATTATTGGCCGGATGCCTTTCCTGTCGCCAATACGGAGTTATATTTAGCAGATATATTCTTTTCATGCCCAGAGAGAGAAATATCTGCTTCTACCTAGGATCGAACTCACAGTCTTCTGATTGTGAGGTGAGAGCTCCACCTCTAGGCCACCACACCATTCCTTGGCATGTTTTGGAAATGCATCAAAATTAAAATGCTCTTAATATGCTCTGGGGTTCTAGAGAAGTTAAGACATCGGCGTCCATGGGTGAAGCAGATTTTGAAAGCACAATTAATGGATTGTGCTGCATGTTATTGTTTTTTTTTTAGCTTTGCTCTGTCCACCACTTTGTCCACTGTCCCATTTTGGTTCTCAGCTACTAAACAATTTTGGGTTTCTTTCTGCAGATGTATTCGATATTCCACTGAAACCTCTTCCTGGATGCTCAAATAAATATTACTTACGGATCACATGGATTTCAATTTGATGAGTAGCAGTCTGTTCGGACTCAAACGTTCCATCACACTTGAAAATCCCACCCTGGTCTGGGCGAGTGAGGATCATCTCCAGACCCTTGGACAATTCATCAATCACCTTCACCCGGTAAGGCTCTGAATCCTCTTCAATTTCATTCCCATCTGGATCAATCCAAGTCAGAGTGGCTTCTCCACCTCCTCTCACTGGCAAGTAGAAAAGTTGAAAAAGGCACAGTTAATATAGCATGGGACGTGAAGATTATACTGCTTCGTTTCACTTCAAGAAGGTGCTTGACCTTCCCTGAAAGCTATGGAAGTTTGTCACTGTGCTTCGAAACGATGCTGCTTCTACACCTGTGCAGTGTTGACAAGTAGAGAAGACCTCAGAAGGAAGACAAACAGAAGGAACGTAGCTACCCCGACAAGCAATTGTTTTCCAAAGCAGTTTTAAGAATCACCCTGTTGGGATGATAAAAGGGAAAAAGAGGGCATGGGGTGGCAGCAGAAAGAAGTAGCCAGATGGGCAAAACTGAGAGTAGGCAAAGCAGAACCCCTTTGTGCCATCGAATTGTCTTGCCTGGAATCCTTGCTACAAGGTGGTGTTTCAGGGAGTCATTCTACTCCAACAGCTCAGACTGAAAGTTTCAGAGGGAGGACTTTATTCTGCTTTGTAGAAATGCCTTTAAAATGAGCAAAAAGATAATTCCACATATCTACGTGCCAGGAAATACAATACATTTATTTTATTTATTTTTGCTTTATAGACCTGCATCAAAGGCCACTTAGTCGAATCTCACTTGAAGGCAAGAATCCATTCATGGCTACACATAGCTTTAATATATATCAGATGAACCTTTCAGTAAACCTAGGCTCCTTTAAGTCAAGGACAATTCTAGGACTTCCTTCAGGTAGCTTCTTTTTTTTTATTTTTGATTTCCCAGTCTAGACTACAAATCCAGGATCCAACTACTAATAGGTTCCAACTTTGCTTAGTGTGTTTGAGTTCAACAAAATTCACCTACATGCTGTCACTAGCTTGGCATAAAGACCTTGCAGAAATATCCATGTAGCTTAATAGGCAACAAATAGACTTAATTTGCCATTGTCTTTGGGGGGATTTTTTTCAACTTCCCAATCTATTTTACAGCTCTCGGATCCCTATCCAAGAACTAACCAGGCCTACTGCTATATAGCTTCTGACTCATTTTGGCAAAACTCTGTTGTAAAGGTGAGTGTTAAACCTATTGTTGAAAACAAGAAGCTTCTCAAAACAAGAAAGTAACCCCAATGCATGCTTGGAATCAATTCTGGATTTTGCTGGCTTAAGCTCTTACAGCCTTCAGACCAGCTAATAATTCTGAGAGTTTTGTTTTTAATCACACTTGGTCCTTTTTTAAGCTCAAGCTATTTACAGCTTGATGAGGAAGGCTAGGCACACATAAAAACAGGAACCATTATTATAGGTATAATTTTCACCTGGCCATTGAGTTCCAAAAAATCCCAACAGCCCACCAGTTTGAAACTCGGCATAGGACCAAGTCATGGGAAACTCCCTAGTAATTATGACATCCTGAAGCACCTTTCCCCATCTTTCCATAGCAGTTTTAAACTGAGCAACTGTTGGTTGTTCAAATCTGTGCTAGAGAAATTTTGGTCTGCTGGTGCTGTATAATATCAATCCACATCAGTTTCAGCCAATGTGACCAATATCAAAAACAAGAGAGCAGGAGACCAGCAACACTTGAAAGCCCCCAGATTTGCATTAATAATTTTCCATTCAAATAATATTTTAAATGTATAAGTTGGGGGGAGGGATGGGGGAGGAAAGAGGCAGCCCAGGAAAAGATGTTGAGACTTTAGAAAGAGTGCAGAGAAGAGCAACCAAGATGAGTAGGGGACTGGAGGCTAAAACTTACGAAGAACAGTTGCAGGAACTGTGCATGGCTAGTCTAGTGAAGAGAAGGACCAGGGGAGACAGGATAGCAGAGTTCCAATATTTGAGGAGCTGCCACAGAGAGGAAGGGAGGGTCAAGCTATTTCCAAGGCACCTGAAGGCCAGACAAGGAATAATGGCTGGAAACTGAGCAAGGAGAGATTCAACATGAAAATAAGGAGAAATTTTCTCTCAGTGAGAACAATCAACCCATGGAACAGAAGTTGCCTTCGAAAGATGTGAGAGCTTCATCACTGGAAGCTTTCAAGAAGAGACTGGACTGCCATCTGTCAGAAACGGTGTAGGGTCTCCTGCTTGGGTGGGGGTTGGACTAGATGACCTACAAGGTCCCTTCCAACTCTGTTAATATCTGTTTTGCAGGGCTCTGTATGCTGGTTGCCATGTTGATCTTTGAACTGAAAATTAATGATAGGAAATTAACCTCAGCTCATAAGAAGAAGTGGGCTTTTTATTTAAGCTATATTGTCATGATCCTGTGGTTCTTTATAGGTGAGCCTGATGGGGAGGGGGAGAAGACTGCCCATAAACAGATAAAATAATGATTGTGAAATGTGTCTTCTATGTTGGATGATCAAAATCTAGAATGCACATATACCATGTAGCGGTTGGGATATTTTTTTGGGTTGTGTTTGGATCAAAGATAGCAATAACATTTAGACTTATATGCCACTTCACAGTGCTTTACAGCCCCCTCTAAGTGGTTTACAGAGTCAGCGTATTGCACCCAACAATCTGGGTCCTCATTTTACCCAGCTGGGAAGGATGGAAGGCTGAGTCAACCTTGAGCCAGTCAGGGTCGAACTGCTGGCATGGGCAGAATTATCCTGCAATACTGCATTCTAACCACAAGGAGG
>JANHFL010000219.1:0-10908 GCA_032468155.1 Oxyrhabdium leporinum
AAGCTGTAAACCGCCCCGAGTCTTCGGAATGGGGCGGTATATAAATGTGAAAATAAAATAAAATAAATAAAATAAATTGGATAGTAATTGGCATCATCTGAATAAGAGAATATTGGTTCATAAGAAGAGACAATAAATGTTTTCTATACGATCAGCAATAAACCAGAAAAGGCCAATGTAAATGGCTTGAGTGAAATTTAAGAGATTATCTTAGAATGAGTTTTAGGAAAGTGCTAGAACCATGTTTCTCAACCATGGCAATTTTAAGGCATGTGGAATTCCAACTCTCAGAAGTTGGGGCTGGGGAATTCTGGGAGATGAAGTCCGTACATTTTAAGATTGCCCAAGTTGAGAAACTCTTAAGTTGCAAGTTTTACACATAGATAGTACAAACACAGTTCTGCATTTGGATAAGTCAGAACGTTGGGAGGGACCACAGATCAACAGATTGTCACGAGTGAAACATTGGCATCTACATGTCTCATCGTTTCAACTTGTCATTAGAGGAAGGGCGGGAGGTGTTTGTTACGAGAACAAAACTTCTACAGCTCCACTGAAGTTTGTGAGAAACTGGAAACTTTCAAGGATGATTTAGCGGGTGTGCAAGTGAGACAGAGAGTCCCCATAACAATGGGAACTGGTTTACTTGGTCTACGTAGAAACCTGGGGCGTTGGGCTGGAGAAATCATAGATTAATACTATGTACTGGGGGTGAGAAATTCAGAGTTAGTTTTACTTCAGCATTCCCATGTTATGTATTCAATAAACCCTTTTGGGTTATCCTTTCAGAGATATTTTCTTACTTAAATAGAGAAAGAGAATGATCACATGCAGATTCTGTTGGTTTTACAACTGCATGTAATGAAAAATAAAGCATTGCCATACTTTCATACATCATGGTGTCTTGACATTGATTGTTCCATAATATATCTTAGTCCACCAACAAATGTCAAGAGAGGATTATGCACCTTCCAATGTTTCTAAAGTCATCATCATTCAATGCATCAGTTGGGTCTCTTCATGTTGTTGATCTCAAGGCTGTTTGATTCACTTGGGTGTAACTCAGCCTCTTGCTATCAGTCTGAGCAACAATATCAACCATATATTGTTGGAATAGACATCCTCCTCTTGAAAGGTTACTAAGATCATTCTCATGATTCATAATTTTATATGCCTAGTAACACATTGCCATTAGTTTCTTGTTGTTTGTAAACTAGAGCTGAAGATGCCAGCCATCATCTCCAAGAGGAAAAAAGTGTATTGAAAGCTGTCAGAGGACCGATGAGACTCTGAAATTATTTGCAAACCACCTCCTCATTCTTTCAGCACAGTGTGCTGTGATGTTGGATCAGTCAGTGTTGTTTGGTATAATGATGGAGACTTTGTTGGCAATTTGTGCATTAAATTATCTCTCATGTTCAAATGCTACTCAGGATCAGTGACAGTGGAAACTTCCAGCACGTCTTGGATTTGTTCTTTTTTAGGTTGAAGGGATACAGTTATGGGTTTTGTCATCGTTGTAGCTTTTTTCAGTAACTCATCAGTCTCAGATTGAATTCCAACGTTTTCAGTTCTGTTTTAAGAATCCATGAAGTAAATTTGAATATGGTGGTGACTTGCAGGTGATGATCTGGCATTAAATATCTCATATAATGGTGGGCTTGTCTTTAAATAACCACAGAAGGATTCCATCCATTCCTTGTTGGAAGGACTTCCAAGGTGAGAGATGTCTTGCAGGTCAGGTGCTCAGGGAGAAGATGGCATTGATCAAGAAGAATGATGAAGGTCTCAAGGGTGTGTGAGAGGTGCCATACCACCAGTTGAGCTAAAGTCACAATGAAAAGCCACCCGTGACCTTACTATCTACACTTTCCTTGTCAAGTTTACTTTATTTCTTTCCGTTTTCCCAGGGCATTGGAGTAAATAGTTTGAATTCTAGTGGCAATCCTCCTTCGACCTACACTGTTGCTACTGCAACCTACTTAGATTGAGGGAAAAGGAACTTAAAGGTGATTCTCACAGCTTAGAGTTTGTTTCTTAGAGTTATAAAATAGAGTTATCAGCCAGCTTGCAGATGCCTAAATCCACTGCAGAGGTATTTTACCTGCATTGTTTGGTGACATCACACACACTTTAGCATAAGAGAAGTGTCTCAATACAAATATAAGTGGTTGAGCAAAACAGCAAAGCCCATTTTAGCTTCATTTTACATATACAGCAGGGATTAAAATCAGCATGTTTAGCAAAAGAGGGAAGTTGTATTTTAGAATTTCTAAGGGGCTATTTCAAAATAAATGGAGAATTTTATTAAGGCCTCTTGCTGAAACATTTTTCTGCAAGCAGTAATTAAACCTTTGAGGAAGGAAAAAAAAGGAGGTGAACATGTCAGCATTCATCTGTCAGCATTTCTCTGGACTAGTGATGAGAAATGTCTCCTTCCTTTCCTTTCCTTCCCTCTTTCCTAACTAACATAATACGTTTACTTGGGGAGATTTTAAACTAAAACTTGACATGTAATGTTAAAAACTATACAAACATGCGCAGAGGTACACATATACGGTTTAAACTTTGTATATCCTGTTAACAGTTGGAAGTCAAAGTTGTAATGAGAGTGACTATATCTTGATTTACTAAATTCCACACGATGCAGTTAAAGAGTTTTCTGTGTCTCTTTAGTTCCGTCTGGGGTCATCCAGATTTTTGCAGTCTGAACTAGTTGAATCTATAGATAGCCTTAATAATTGTAATTTTTATAAAAGGTGGATACAAGAGGTGTCCAAGATAGAACAGATGAATGACAGTGTTTTTGAGTTCTAAGTTTTTTATATGAGGTTCTTTTTCTTTTAATGACCCTGTAATCCCTTTCATTGGGGTGGAATTTGAGGTTACTGTATGGAGCTGAGCTTTCACTGTCCTGATGCCCTTCCTGCCACCTACACGGTGTTAGCAGCAGATATTTTCTGTGTGCTCAGAGAGAGAAATATCTGTCGCTACCTAGGATCGAACTCACAGCCTCCTGATTGTGAGGCGAGAGTTCCACCTCTAGGCCACCACGCTGCTCTCTAATTTTTTTATATAAGTAATTGCTTTATATTTGAAAAATCATCTTAGTATCTGTCTACAGTTACTTAGCTTAATACTGTATTTAGATTCAATGAGCTTTACAGTTTAGGAGTCAGTTTACCTTTAGAATAATAATTTACACAATTCAGAGTTTTGAGGTATCTTGCCCACTAATCTTACTGATCTCAAAAACCACAGAAATACTGTTAAACTTAAATAAGTTATGTGAGCCAGAAAATGCTATTTATTTAGGCAATTATGTCACAATTTAAAACAGCAAAAATCACATTAACGGATTACACAGTTAATTTAGCATAATTAGTACATTTCTACATCAAGGCTTATGAGGTATTTGTTTAGAGCATTATCAAAGTAATATGCAAGAAACAAAGGAATCAGTTTCAGATATCTTGGTGGCTTCATATGAATTCTTCTTTTATATTCTTTCCAGTCTAATATTTGTTTAATGGTTCATATCTCACATTCAAGGGGTGTTTATGAGCAGATAATTCAAGATAATCCCATTGTCTCATACAAATCATCACATATTATCGTATCAAATACCTTTGTCAGTATATATATTCTGAGATCCCGGAGATTTTGTAGTGCAAAATAATATCCCATCATCTGGAACTTCTGTATAAGGTCTTCTTTAAAAAATTGTGTGGTAAGGTCAGAAGACATTCTAAGAACAAATAAGGACTCTGTGACACTATCATAATTTATTTTATGGTGCCTTCCTAGCTCTGAGTTTCACTGATAGGGTTACCAGACACCAGGGTCATTAATAAAGAATGTAGGACACTTTCTGTCAAATTAATTGTAGTTGCTGCTTCTCCGAATATTTTTCATTTCATTGGCTTTGACTGAAATTATGCTTGAATATTTTTTATATTTGTTTCACTAACATTCGCATCCAGAACAAATTGTACAGATAGTGCTTCCTTTGTTATAGTTGTACGACCCCTGAGCCATTGAGATGTGTAGTGATTCCTATTTTCTGAGAGAATACATTTTTGGATCAAAATTAAAATTAGATTCTACAACTCGCATGATCCTTTCTAAGCATCAAAACACTGTAACGTGGGAGCCCCAAACATAAATTTATCGGTGGTTTGACTATCACCGGTAGAACACTGTAAATCCAGATGGATTTTTTTTTTCTGTTCTAGTGGGGTTGTTCTCACATCTGAGGAAACTGTTAGTAATATTCCACAGATCTTGATTTAATACATGTTGATGGGACAGTGCTGAAAATATTCCCTTTGTTGTCAATTTCAATTTATATATTGCACATTCTTCATGTCTCTGCCTGATGCCTGATGTTGAAACAGTTCTTCACTTAATTCGTATTACTTCCAGCAAGCCCATTATGTTGTTTCTGTGCTGCTACTCCTGATCTTTTATCTTCCTCCTCCTTAACATATCTTATTTTCTGGACATATTACAGGATGTATTGAATAACCTGGGCTCCTGTGACCTGGATGAAGATGACCTGATGCTTGATTTGGAATTCCTAGAAGATCCGCAGCATCGGCAGTCTGGTAAGCCCCAAGAAAATATAATGGCTTAAACGCTTTTGTTGAATGAGCTTTTGCTCTGAGTACTTTTTCAGGAAGGGACTAGTAAATATAATTCTTAACAGGACAAAAAGAAGAATACAGGATACATCTAATTTAAATTGTTTTCAAGTGTATCTAGTTCAGAATGGTTCAGAGTGCTTTAGGCAGTTGGCAAAGACAGTGTCATTTCCCCCAGATGCTTATTTCTTCCTTAACACCGTTCATAATGCTGTTTTTACTGGAAAAAAATCATTCATTTTTCCCTTTGTAAGATTAATTCTTACATCTTTTTCTGCTTCTTTTTTATACAGTTGAATCTTAACTGTCCAGCAACTGGAAGGTTAATGATTCTTCAGATAGCCTGATACCTACTGCCTATTAAATAAGCAAAGAAGGGATACCCTGATAATCTCTCTCTGTTTTGTTTTTTCCTTAACTTTTTCCTCCTATCCTTTCTTTCACTTTCACCATTAATGCTTTTATATCATTTCCCCCCACTCATTTTATTTATCATTTATCCCACTCATTATTCATTAATTAGCAATTTAGTTTACAGACTTGTGTAAGTAGGATTCCTTTTTTGATTGTCAGATCTTTGTGTAAGTGTTTTTTCTTTGGTTTTTCATGTCATTCTTGACTCTACATATCTATACAGTTTTCTGAAATAACTTTCAGAACTGCCTTGCCATTGCCTCCTTCCTAGTCTGAGAGAGAGTGACTGGCTCAGCTTGCTTTTATGCTTAAGGAAGGACTAGAACATGTCTACTCTTAGTCCAATGTCTTTCACTGTTACACCAAACTAGGTTTCATCACTCCTTTGGTACTTCATAAATAATAAAGGAATTGTTCTCAGGAGCTGAAAAAGTACAAAGTTTCGGTTAACATCAACTGATGTCTATCAAACTGTTCTAGCTTTTCTCTCTACAAAGATGACCCAGTTTGATCCAGTGGTTAAGGCACCACACTAGAAAGCAGGGAAGCATGAGTTTTAGTCCTGTCTTAGCCTAGAAGCCAACAGGGTGACTTTGGGCAAGTCATTCCCTCTCAACCCAACCCAACCCAATCCATCTCATAGGGTTGTTTGTTGTGGGGAAAAATAAGAGAAGGAAAGTGTGTCAGATATATTTGCTGCCTTGACTTATTTGTAAAAACAATAAAGGCAGGAAACAAACAACCCATCACTGCATATAATACTGGTCCTACTAGTTCTAGGTCCCAGTTGGACTCTATGTCCCTATTTTGTTGAGAAAGGGGATCCAACCCACCTATCATGTGACTCGCCTTGTATGATACTAGTTATCTAAGTGTGGTTGTTACTTTTAACCATTTAGTCATGTCCAACTCTTGATCACTTTATAGGCAGGTGCTCTCCATGCTATCCTGTTAAGCACAATTTAGTCATCTATCTACCGTGTTTTTAATCCAGCCATCAAAAACGAGGCTACCAATTCCTTCCCTACCTCCTGCCATTTCACACTTCTCTTTTAGAAATGACATTTCTCACACAGAAACTCACATAGACTCAACATACTGCTTGGGCTGTTGCAGAAAACAAAAACAAAAGCATCCTCAAGAACAGAGAGATTGAACTCCTAGCATCTACTTCCCTGGGATCTCTCTAGGAGCTTATCTCTATCAATGACATCAGAAAAAAAACAGTAAATCCTCCCATAAATAGCTTGTGTGATAAGAGATGACCTAGTTGATTGCAATGATATCATCTTTTGGGAGTTAAATCTAATCCTTGGGTTAATTAACTCAGTTTTGGAGTGCTTGTGATGTTTTGAGAGAAAAAAATAGGATTTCAAAATCAAATCAAATTAAAGAATCTGAAAGAACAGAGTGAATTTTGTTAATATAAATGGCGATAGCTTGTAAAGTTTATTAAGTGCAAATAGAAATGCATACTATTTCAACAGCAAGGAAGATAAAGCAGTAATGGTAACATTGATTGTTCTATTCAAAGAGGAAAATGTATGTTTTTTATTTGGATATCACTTCTGGATTTTGTGCTTGTGATAAAAAATATATATGAAACTTTGACTTTGACTTTACCAATTAGATAGACTTGTTGTTATAGAAATGGCTAGTTTTATACTACTGGGTAAAAGTAAAAAGTTGAGGTTGTAATGTTGTTATCTTGTACTATGCTAAAAAGAGCTGGAAGTAAAGAACTGGAAGCTTTTTTCTTCTCTTGTACCTCATACTTTCCCCCTTCTTTTTCTTTCCCTTAATTTCCTATTTTTATTTCTCTTTCTTTTTTATACATTGATAAAACAATAAAAGTTATATATATATCAGGATTTCAAAATCAACTATGAATACAACTATGTAAATTTATATAATTATATTTTTATATAAAACTATAGATAATGCCAAAAATGACTAAATAGGAACGGATAAAGCAGTATATCAAATCAATAAATTACTGAAATCTACTGGTATTTCAAAATGAACATTAATGATATGTCTATAATACTACGTGGTAGAAATATACCCCATAGGTATATTTCTGAAGAAAGGGATGATGGAGAATCTAAAAAGTATTGAGTACTTCCCTAATAATCCTGATGGCTCTAATCCTTAAGTGTGCAAATTGCATAAATTTATTTTATTCTACATAAAATAAATACATAAAATTAGCACCTGGATCAATTGTCAATTGCCATTTTTGGTTAAGTTTACACATCCGGTAACAAAGTTTTGTTACTTTTAAAAATAATTGTTTCACTTGTCTAACAGATAGTATAAACAGAAGTTATCAGAATGCCCTAGAAATTTAATTAAAAAATTGGTACTGGGACTGGTGATGGATATCCCCGTAAAACAGACAGTGGGCCATGTTTTCTGTCACGCTCTTGCCACAGCGATAATACTGTACTTTAAGAGAAATTGTATTTCCCTTCCCAATCAGCTGGATAATATAAAAAAGACCAAAGTTAAAGCTGTCCTGAATGTAAGGATTGGAATTTGGTATAACTCTGAAGCTATTTGAGAGCTGAAATATGATTATTTATAAAATGTATTCCATGGGAAGACAATACTTTCTATTTGACCTGCTGCCGCTGATATTTTCTGCCTTAAAGCTAATTTAGCTTGATTTGGTCCTAATTATAAAATTGTATCGCTAGAAAAGTCCTAATAATTCAGTTTTCTTTGGAATTCTTTTTCTCCCAGGAGGATTTGATATTATCTGCTAATAGTAAGTAGACCAATCCAACAGAGTTGTGGAGTACTACATAAAAGATACTTATGCAGAGACTGGATTCAAATTTACCAATAACTGCTTTCTGCCAATGTTGTGCATTCAGGATCCAACAAGTAACCTGGAAGATGCTTCTTAAACATTTATCCAGGTAGCCATGGTTATATGGTCCTAAAAAGGCCCCATACAGCATTTCGATTTAGCTTGAGAATGACTTAATTACAGCAGATACAAACTGTTCTGCTTGGGGAAAATAAAAATATTAAGCTGGGATGTCTGATTCTAATTTCTGTGCATTATGGGAGCATTTTGGGCTTCAGAAGCTTGAAAAACTAACTCTAAATGTTTAAAGGTCCTAATCAATTGTTTTCTGCCAATTCTCCAAAGCAAGTGAGGGTAGGACAAGAATTAATGGGTGAAAGCTTGTTGAAGAGAGATTCAACCTGGAACTAAGGAGAAATTTACTGACAGTGAGAACAATTAATCAGTGGAACAGCTTGCCTCCTGGTGTTGTGGGTGCTCCATAATTTGAAGTTTTCAAGAAAAGATTGGACATCCATTTGTCCAGATGGGACAAGGTCTCCTGCCCGAACAGGGGATTGGAACTATATGACTTCCAAGATCCCTTTGATTCTATTTAACAGATTTATTGTTTCGTGTGTTTGGGCAGAGTAGGGATTGTAGTCTTGGGAAAGTTTATTGTTAATGTCTTCCCATAGCAGTGATTTTAAGATCTTTTAAGAGCAATAAGGGTAGGACAAGAAGCAATGGGTGAAAATAATCAAGGAGAGAAGCAACTTAGAACTAAGGAGAAATTTCCTGACAGTGAGAACAATTAATCAGTGGGACAACTTGCCTCCAGAAGTTGTAAATGCTCCAACACTGGAAGTTTTTAAGAAGAGATTGGGTAGCCATTTGTCTGAAGTGGTATAGGGTTTCCTGCCAAAGCAGGGGGCTGGACTAGAAGACCTCCAGGGTACTTTCCAACTCTGTTATCCTACCCTATTCTATTCAAGTGAACTGAGCTGAGCTTACTAGGGGTTCAATGGCCCTGATGTTCTTCTTCTTTACCAAGCCCTGAGCTGATTTTCCTTCTCTTCTTCTTGTGCTACTTTCCCTCTCATTCATGCCTTGGGCTCCTCTTTAAAAATGCTGAGCATTGTGAAAGAAAACTTGTAAGGGCAATAATGCACCCACTTCCAGCGCTGGGTTTGATAATATGACACTGTACCAACAATTCTCGCTCTGTCTTCTCTGAAAACTGATGCAAGCTAAGAAGGAGGGAGGAATTAAGGTCAGGGAGCCACAGGGGAAAAATTAAACTGTTAACCCAAAGCAGTAGAATTGCTTGTCTTGCTGTTCTTACTGATGGGTGGAGCCTCCTACCAACTCTCTGATTAATTCAAACTTCAAAAGCTTGAATGGGATGCTTCAAAAGCTTCAATATCGTGCTTATGTAAGGACTAAAAACAAACAAACGGGCATGTGCCTTTAAAGAAGTAAAAAATATATATGCAGAATTATATTCCTATCACACCTTCAGTGTTATCACCACCGTGACTTTAGAGACAGCCCTTCATTTTTTTGAGAGTAAAAAATGGAGGTTTCATCCATTTGTTCTGAAATGCCGATGTGTAATTTAAAACAGCAAAGGAATTGAGTCACTGCAAAATCTCACATCGTTTTCTTCAGGTTGATAAGTATTAATTTTAGCAACTGGATTATCCGCTTTAAAGTCACCCGAACGGTGGGCTTTCCCGTCAGATTCATGGAAACCTCTACAGGAGTCCCAATGATAAGATGCCATCAGAGCATGTCCTACCTACTATCCATCCATTCACATGCCTGCCACCAGCATTGGTACGCTCAACACTGCTAGTCCTGTGTAAGGATGATGCTCATTTAGATGTTTGGCCCAAAGGTGAGACGAAGGGAATGAAAATGAGAACCGTGCAAATAAAACTAGATGTAGGAGACGACCAGGATGAGCCTGATGGAGGGGTCAAATGTATAATTAGTCTCAAGTCCCTTCACACCCACAAGAGAGCTCAGTCCAGCCCACCTTGAATTCCGTGGACTCTTTATCTACCGCCAATCCGCTTTGACAGTTAGTAGTTCAGATTCTTGCAGAGAACGTTAGCATACAATACAATAAACATACAATAAACTTATATCCATTCGGATTGCCCGGAGTCCCGATTTCCTGAGTCCCGATTTCCCGATTTCCTGAGCTTAACACTAAGGATGGAAGGGAAAATGCACAGGACCCTAGATGACATTTTAAGGGGAAAACACCTGCAGACGTCAACTTGTCATGTCTGTTTGTTATCAATGCCAAACACAATCCAGCAAAAGGATGCTCTCTCTGGGAACTTTAGCTATACAATTTGGGATGAACACACGTTGAATGGTGTGGGAGTAGGAATAGATTTCCGGGGGGGTGGGGGGGAAATTGCACACTCCAGGAACCATTTGCACTACTCAGGTGATCCTGAGGACACAGATAAACTCCCAAGTGCTTCAACGGCCCTCTAAAAGGATGCAAACGGCCAGCTGTCTGCAAGGAATATCAATCCTTCCCTTCCCCACCATCCTGTCAGAGCTGAAGAAGCTTCTCGGAGGAGAAGCGAAACGTCTTCAAAAGAAAAACAAGGGAGTCCAGTTGCTTCCTGATAAAAGCACCTTTGGGACAAGCAGGACCTGGAGGACGGAGAATCTCTACAGACTTCGAGTCTCACCATACTCACCGTGGTAGGGCACGGTTTTCCTGGGCACCAAGTTCCACCAGTTGCTGACGGCGGAGGCCTCCGTGCTAAGCACCAGCGACGTTAAGAGAAACACGCTGAGAGCCAGCTGAGGAACCATTCTGCTGGGGAAGGAAGATTCCCGCCGTAGTCCGAGAAGAACCATCCACGCCAAGCAGCTCCTGCTGCTGCTGTTACAATCCTGCTTCCTTCCTTCCTCCGTGAGTTGGCCTGGCAAGGGGGAGAGGCAAGGGGTTAGTGGGCTGAGGTTACAGTGGCATCAACCGCATGCCCAGGGGTCCCAGTGGGAAGGAAGAGGAAGGAAGGTGAAAGG